>JAIUND010000920.1:0-47579 GCA_034699125.1 Gisinianus flammeolus | reverse complement strand
GTATTCACATGTAAAAAAGACCATCGGTAAATTTTGTCATAAGAAACTGTCCCCAAATAATTTGCCCACACTGTATAATGGCTCTAATAATTCTAACAAGTTTTTTTCAACCAAGAGGTCGTCAAGTTAAAAGGTTGTGGCTTTTTCTAATTCTCTAAAATTATGTACATAATTGTACTCACAATTTATTTACTATATAAAGCAGGTACTAAATATTGGCTATAAAGAATGTTGACAAACTAAAATAATAGATTTATGTATATATATATATATATTATATATGTCAAACTGATGAATCATGACACGACTTAAATGGAAACAATCAGTATTATTACAAATATGTATATACATAACATATGTATCGATCTTCGAAACATAAATCTAATTTATTGAAAATCTAATTGTCAAAGTTTGATTAGTGAAAGCAATTTCCTTTGTTTCAGTATGTACTTAATCTAAAAAACGTGAAAGTTATAGAAAGAAAAACAATCGTATGAAATAATAATAATAATGATTTCCAATCGCCAAAACATGACACCCTTTATGAAATATTATTGTAAAATGTGCTAATAATTGTAATCAGTATAATATATAAGATGTCGATATATAGTCATATGTTTATGCTATTCTTGCTGTGATGAGGCCGTTTAAAAAAAAATCTATTATTATTCTCTTCATGTTTCCAGCAAAACACTGGCAATTTCACAATTATTATTGTCAATAGTGAAGGAGAAAAAAAAGGAAATGCGTAAAAAATTATTATTACCAGAATTTAAATTACTACTCATTATCTTAAACAAAAGACTATAGACACAAAATTTATGTATGAATCTAAATTTTTTTAATAGATAAATACCTAGGTATGTCAATTACTACACTTACGATTAGTATCTGCGTATAAAAATGTATGATATAAATAGATACTTACAGTACTGATATGTGTAAGCAATGTATAATGTGACGATGAAAAACCAAACCAATCTGAATGTCCCAACATTGTTGACAAAAATGATGAGGAAAATTTCGTCATATATAGGAAAGGACATCCCACATACATAGAAGAGAAAGTCATTTTCCCTGGCTACCACTTGTATTGTAAAATATATAAATATGCGCTATATACATAAAAAAAAAGATTTCTAATTCCTATAAAAAAAAGCTGTATAGACGACTGCATAGAAAAACTTTTACGAGCAAAGAAAAAAAGCGTGAGAAATATGCAATGAATGAAATTAGACACAATTTACAAGAACAGTCTTCAAAATAAAATATTGTATTTGATATTGATACTTTGGAATTGAATGAGAGAGAGAAGAAACACGAGAGGATATCAATCAATTAGAGAGTAATAATAATAAAATGACGGCAACAAACACATATAGTTCTCGAAAAAGGAACAGCAACAAGAAATTATAATATGTAGTAACAATTTAAAAAACATTATATTATATGTATAGTGAATTCAAACACATGTAATATATACATATAATGTAAACAATATATGGAATGAAAAATTTGCAAGTTGAATATCATGATTGACGATGTATAATGAAAATCTGAAAAAATCAAAATGGAAAACACTTTTTGCTCACATTTTCAGAGAATCTAGATTTTTCAGTCAGCGATTCTTCAGTACCACATGGAAAAGCTAGATTTTCTTTTATCTGTTACTCATGGGAAATATGGGGCTCAATTGCTTTCATACTCGTCTGGCTCAAAAATAAAGACAATTTATTAGATTCGGTGGAAATTATCCAGTGGAATTTTAATCAGTTTCCCTCTTACACAAATCCTTCCTTTGAAATATTCCATTTTGAAAACAAAAAAACCCATGAAAACTCTGTAGGAATTTCCGCGTATAATTTCCACTACGAATAAAACAAGATGAATTGTCCAAGGGCGTCCAAGACAATTTGAAAGTGATTTAATTATTTGTCATGTTGATGGAGGAATGTGAGCAAAGAGTTTGGCTTGATAATCATATAATAAAATAAGTACTTAAGGATATATAATAGTATAACATAAAATGCTTATTATTTCAAATATGTATACATACTTATATACTATTTAAACTAATTCTACTTAAGTATGTAAATAATATATATAAATGTATTCTTGTTATTCGTATATACATATGTACATATATATACATACGTATTAATTTCATATTGATTTAAAATTTTTAATCATTCTTATTGAACTTTATCTCCCTAACAAAAACGATCTTTGAGATGAATGTGTGTGTTTGTGTATATGTATACGTCATGTACTAGTATGTATCAAATAACTGACTAAATGACATGGGACAAGCATAATCTGTAATATACAACCACAATATTATATAAATACATATATAGTGTACATGATGATATGTACACATAAAATTGAGTATTGCAAGTGGTAATAAGTACGAATAATAAAGATGAATTATGCTTGGATATGTAGATTTAATGATTATAAAATTATTATTACAATTATTATTATGCGAAAAAGAATGCAAATGATGAGATGACTTTGTGAGTGTAATTGTACGCATATGATATAAAATATCTAATAAAAGGAATCGAATAATAATTTATTGTATTATACAAATTATTACAAAAAATATCGAGTATTCTACAGTATATACACTACAATGTGTAAAATATGATGATGATAATGTAAAATATTATTATTATTATTACAAGTAAAAGTACGATATAAAATATACTTTGATCGCGTGTGCATAATAGGAGGTCAACAGGTCATATGATGCATATATATATGAATTATTAAATACAACATAAAATAATGTTATACACACATATATATACGTATATATATTATTATATATATTATTATATATATATACATATAAACCAAACCATATTATGTTAATATATATATATCTACAGATTATGGAACATGAAATAAATGTATTATGAAAAAATAAATCAGCGTCAATACTATATGAAAATAATTAAATAGGACTATCCATTTACATTATTTTCACGGCAAGTTTTCCAATAATTCCAATAAGTCGCTATGCGCTTCTGGAGGATTTCCATACGCAGTTAATAAACGCATTGAATGGCATTGATGCATTGGGGGCAAAATCAAATGGATAAGGTGAAAAATAAAGTGTCGAGTCCTCCTTGAATATGAGCGGAAATTTAGAACTTGAAACGAAAAAAACCAATACCAAAGAAATACCAACATTACTAACTTTCGATTCTCGATTTCTTTCTGAAAGATTTTAAGAAAAAGTGAAAAAGAGCTATCATTTAAAATTTGGTTTTAATCTAATCTAATTAATACAACAATGTCAGTTCCTTCAATACCTGTACCGATAGCCCCGGTTTCAAAACCAAAAAAACATTTCATCGGAGCGGCGGCACCAGCAGGATACGTCGCCGGTGTTGGAAGAGGGTAAGTATATAAATATTTAATATTTTGAATTGTAAACGCTAATTCTTTGATGACAATAATTGTAATTCGCAGTTTTAATTAATATTTGTGTTTTGTTTAAAAATTTATTTTAGAGCGACTGGATTTACGACTCGGTCGGATATTGGTCCAGCCAGAGATGCGAGTGATGTTTCAGATGATCGTCATGCTCCACCAAATAAAAGGAAAAAGCCAGGTGGTGGACCTGGGACAGGTAATTCAAATCAGAAGGAAACCGAAGAAGAAGAAGAAGAAGAAGATTTAAATGACTCCAACTACGATGAGGTATGTATGATGATTGTTTAATAATGACAATATTCAAATTAGGAAATGCGTAAGACATAAGAATAGAGACATAAGAATAGAGAGGGCTGGTCTACAAATAAAATGAATCGTTTGTTTTTTTTTAGTTTTCAGGATATGGTGGTTCTTTGTTCAGTAAAGACCCATATGATAAAGATGATGAAGAAGCTGATCAAATTTATGATTCAATTGACCAGAGAATGGATGAAAAACGAAAAGACTACAGAGAGAAGAAACTCAAAGGTAATCGACGTAATATTATGGGTAATTTAGATTTGAAATATGTATAAGTAAAACAGGAACTCAATATGAATTTTTCCTTTTGTAGTTGTATTGGAGAGATATCGTCAAGAGAGACCTAAAATACAACAGCAATTTAGCGATTTGAGGCGAGGGTTAGCTGTTGTGAGTGTAGATGAATGGAATAATATTCCAGAAGTTGGAGATTCGAGGAATAAAAAACAACGAAATCCCCGTGCTGAAAAGTATGTACAAACGAAATTAACATACGTGTATATAAAGTTGAAATTGTTAAAGTCGTTCCATGTTCCATATAATAAATGTTATTTATTATTTATATTTAATACATAAATTTTAGGTTCACACCTTTGCCTGACTCGGTATTATCGAATAATTTGGGAGGAGAAAATGTGACAACATTAGACTCCACATCAGGACTTGCCTCTGCTTTTCCGAATTCCGGCCTCCTTACTCCAGGTATTAGTAATATAATTATTTCTTAATAACAATAAATGGGAATAATCTTCTTTGGTGATATATTTTTATGATTTTTAAAACACTAAGCTTCTTTTACTAATCATATTTGATTGTGTACATTTAGGTATGTCGACACCTTCTGGGGATTTGGATTTGAGGAAAATCGGCCAGGCTCGTAATACTCTCATGAACGTAAAACTGAGTCAAATTTCGGATTCTGTGACGGGTCAGACAGTGGTTGATCCAAAAGGCTATTTGACGGACTTGCAATCCATGATTCCAACCTATGGGGGCGATATAAAGTAATTGGTTTTTTAATATCATTTTAAATTGCTATTTAAAATTACTAATACCTATATGTGTAGAAATAATAGTTAAATATAAAATTTCCGTTTTATCTATGTACAGTGATATAAAAAAAGCTCGACTTTTATTGAAATCCGTTCGAGAAACAAATCCTAATCATCCACCAGCTTGGATTGCCTCGGCTCGTCTAGAAGAAGTTACAGGAAAGGTTCAAACGGCACGGAATCTCATTATGAAAGGGTGTGAAGTGAATCCGAATTCCGAAGATTTATGGCTGGAAGCCGCAAGACTTCAACCTCCAGATCTTGGAAAAGCAATTATTGCTCAAGGTACTAATTACTTTATTAATAGCATATGCCTGTTGATATTATTATTCACATTTACGTAGTCTATATAACTACATTTCTTTCATTACATGTTTAATTTACAGCGGTTCGACATATTCCAACTTCAGTGAGGATTTGGGCAAAAGCTGCTGATTTGGAGATTGAAACGAAAGATAAAAAGAAAGTTTATCGAAAAGCTCTGGAACATATTCCAAACAGTGTTCGACTATGGAAAGCAGCAGTTGAATTAGAAGAACCGGATGATGCCAGAATTTTACTTGGACGTGCTGTAGAGTGTTGCCCTACGAGTGTTGAACTTTGGCTTGGTTTAGCTAGGTAAAATTTTGGTTATTCTACTAAAATAGTAAAACACATGTAGATTAACTTTTGTTTGATTATTATTGAATGCTACAGTATTAGTATTTCCAACTGTGCCAATTGTTTGATTTTTTTTTAATTTTTTTTTAATTTTTAATATTTTTTTAGATTGGAAAGCTATGAGAAAGCCCGACAAGTATTAAATAAAGCACGCCAAAACATACCAACTGATCGCCTCATTTGGATAACGTAAGTAATTTATTATTCATTCTATATTACTGCTGATGTAATTCATATGTAAGATGGAACTAAATATTATATTATAATATTTTAATGGTGTTATGTATATAAGTATTTTTTTAATATTTACAGTGCAGCAAAACTTGAAGAAGCTCACGGCAATGAAGCTATGGTAGATAAAATTGTTGAGAGAGCAATTAGTTCTCTTACTTCCAATGGTGTGGAGTTGACAAGGGACCAGTGGTTGGACGATGCTATTGAATGTGACAAAGCCAAATCATATTTAACCTGCCGAGCAATAATAAAAAATATTATTGGATATGGACTTGAGGATGAGGAAAGGAAAGAGACTTGGATGGAAGATGCTGAAAATTGTGCAGCCAAAGGAGCAATTGAGTGTGCTCGAGCTATTTTCTCTCATGCTCTCAGTATTTTCCCAACTAAAAAAAGTATTTGGAAACAAGCTGCTTACTTTGAAAAAACAAATGGGGATCGTGAAAGTTTAGAAAACCTTCTTCAAAAAGCAGTTACTCACTGTCCCAAAGCTGAAGTTTTATGGTTGATGGGTGCCAAGTCAAAATGGATGGCGGTAAGAATAAATAGACATTTTAAATACAATATGAATATGAATCATAAAAGGAACATGTACATATACAATTGTAATTTTTTTGAATTTAGGGTGATGTTCCTTCTGCTCGAAGTATTTTGTCCTTAGCTTTCAAGGCGAATCCGAATTCGGAAGAAATTTGGTTAGCTGCTGTGAAGTTGGAATCAGAAAATAATGAGTATGATAGAGCCCGAAAATTATTGGCTAGGGCAAGAGCATCCGCTCCAACTCCAAGGTAATCCAAGCTTTTATAAGATTGATTCATAAAATTAAAGGTAATAAAATTATTATAATTTTATAATTATTGAATGACTTGTAAATTGTTATTTTTTTGTACAGAGTAATGGTAAAAAGTGTTAAACTCGAATGGGCTTTGAGTGAACACAAGGCTGCTCTTGATTTGATTGAAGAGGGTCTACGAGCTTTTCCAGTTTGTGCAAAATTACGGATGATGAAAGGGCAAATTACAGAACAACTTGGGAAAGTTGATCAAGCTCGAGATATTTATGCAGAAGGAGTAAAAAAATGCCCCGAGTCAATACCGCTTTGGGTCCTGTTTGCTAACATTGAAGAGAGACGAAATCAGATCATTAAAGCTCGTTCTGTTTTGGATAAAGGGCGATTGAGGAACCCTCAAAATGATCGTCTTTGGTTGGAATCTGTACGGATTGAAGCAAGAGCTGGTCTTAAAGATATATCCGAAACTTTAATGGCAAAAGGTATCAACAATGTAGCACAATATTTGCTACTTTTAAATTTAAATAATATAATTATTATTATCTAATATTTGTTATTTGATTGATGCATTGAAAAATAAATAATTCTTGTATTTTATCGTTGTTTTACATTGCAGCTTTGCAGGAGTGCCCCACTTCTGGTATTTTATGGGCTGAAGCAATTTTCATGGAGACTCGTGCTCAGAGGAAAACTAAAAGTGTGGATGCTCTCAAAAAATGTGAACATGATCCACATGTTTTACTAGCCGTTTCCAAATTATTTTGGGTTGAAAGGAGGTTGAATAAATGTCGAGAATGGTTCAACCGAACACTTAAAATTGAACCGGATCTTGGAGATGCTTGGGCATATTTTTACAAATTTGAACTTCTTCATGGCACAGAGGTAAGGAGACACATATGCTTTTTACATGAATATGAGCAGTGGTACATCTTATAAGTAGTTGTAAAAAGATTGTGTAAAATTAATACACATTTGTTTCTTTAATATTTTGAATGGTATTAATAGGACAATTTGAAAGACCTTTTGAGACGTTGTGGTCAAGCTGAACCTCATCATGGAGAACTTTGGTGCAAAGTCAGTAAAAATATCAAGAACTGGAAGAAGCAGACAGAAGAAATCCTAGTTTTAGTTGCAAAGGATTTACCTATCCCTACGTAAACTTGACGTGTACCTGTATACATGTACACATATAAGCTAACATCTTCCAACCCCGTTATTTCATATTAATTGTGCTCATGAACAGTAGTGGGGTCTCAGGAGAATGATTAATCATTCATGTAATTTGTTAGTTTGAATTGTCACTGGATATTTTTTGCGTTTGTGTATGACGAACAACAGAATGAATTAATTTGAATTGTTTTATCACTTGAATTATTTATTTTTCACTGCTAATGTATACCATTTTATGCATAGCATTATACAATATCTATTTGATATTTGACTGTGTGTGTGGCTAACATGTTCAACATCATAATGGATTATTTTAGAATAAAGAATAAGTAGATTTTTTTGTATTGATTAGACATATATGTATCCAATAAAAATTGTAAGTCTGTCATGAATACGCGTATTCGACGTACAATTGAATTTGAAGTAATGTTTACTCATTCTTAAAAATTTATAATACATGTTTAATAAAGTTGATAAATACACACACTTGTTTTTCAATAACTCTTCAACTTGTCTGTTGGTTTCTAAAGCTTCAGTGTTCTTTTTCTTTATTCCGTATCACATGACACATAGTTCCAACGAATTGTATCTGTAAACTGTGAAATGTTGAGTTTTTCTTTGGAATTTTAGTTTTATTTGTCTAAAGTATATATATAGTTCCTCAATTAATAAGATATTCCAGTGTTTTAAAATCTGGAAATGAGAGTTGCGTGTTGCCGTGTTGGTATATATTTTGTTTTTGATTATTAATTGTATTATGTATTTATTTTTGTTTATCAGACCAGCTAAGGATATTATTTATTATTATAACTACAATCGTGTGTATTTTACTCTCCTCTTGTCATGTGTAGAAGCAGGCAGAATAGCACCGGATTTTTTTCCCCGATTTATACAGTTAATGACTCGATTCTTTCCAAAATAATAGTTCCATATGTACTGACACCAGTCAACATCGACAATGCCATCATTTAAAATTACATAATCATAGCCGCTGGATTGGATAAATATGATTTGAAATGTGAAAGCCATTGTGCTCCGACTGCACCATCCACGACACGATGATCACAGCTTAACGTGGCATACATCACTGTGATACCTTCAAATCTAATAGAAAAAGACAAGCAAATTCGATTCATGTACACAATTTCTTAAGAAACAGTAGATATACAATTCAACAAAGACAACTAAAACTAAAATTCATTTCTTTATTACCCTTTCTCATTATCAGATGGTACAACTTTCTGCGTTGTACCACCAAGAGCTAGAATACACGCTTGAGGAGGGTTTATAATGGCTGAGAAATTATGAATTCCATACATTCCTAAATTAGAGACTGAGATTGTTCCACCCTAGAAAAACATTAAAAACTTGTAGAAAAATATATAAATACTATGACACGTAATATGGTGAGAAAGTAAAAAAAAAGAATACCTGAAATTCATGAGGTTGCAATTTCCCTTCTCGAGCTTTTCCTAAGAGAGAGAGAGAGAAAAGTTAGAGGAGGAACCGCGGAATGATTGAGGGCGCCATCAATCCCTTTTCGGTCGTATATAAATCAAATATCAATATCTTTTGTAAGAGAGACGTCCTTACCAGCTAATTCCTTGACAATCGCACTAATTTCTACTAATCCTTTTTTCTCTGCACCAAAAACGATTGGAGTAATTAACCCTCGATCTGTACTCACAGCAACACTGACGTCAACAGAGTTGTACCTAGAAGGCAATACCATGTTGTACATTTTGAGCATAATAAGGTTAAGTAAGATAGTTATGTTCCTTTTTTCACGAATTAAAGGGAATGATTGATGAACACTGGCACTTACTGTCTTATAATAGTATCGTGCCATGAAGAATTAGCTTCGGGAACTGGATAAATAATTGTATATAATTATATATTATATATAGTATATATTATTTCGTTTAATATTACTCCATATATTTTTATTTTATCATATGTACGCACAGTATACGACACATATTATTATTATTACAAACCTTTGAGGCAGGCCATAGCAGTGGCTTTAATGACAAAATCATTTACAGAAAGTTTAATCTTGTCCTTTTGTAATTGTTTATTAAACTCTTCCCGCAGTTTTAAAACTCTATCCATTTCAATTTCTGATGTTAAGTAGTAATGTGGAATCGTCTATAGATATAAGAGAAAATAAAACATTAATGCGATTGTCTTTACTACTATAGGCGAGCGGAAAATAACAATAAGAACATGCATATTGCATTCAGACTAACTTGTTTTGATTGTACTAGACGTTTAGCAATAACCCCACGAATATTGGAAACAGGAGTATCAGTAAAACTTGCACCAGACGATGCACCCGAAGAATAAGATGCAGCCCGAGCAGGACTTTTTCCTTTAGCAGAGTCCAAATCTTTAGATGTGATGGATCCAGCAAATCCACTCCCTTGACCAATGGTCTACATATTTATATTGAAAATTTAGCATTGTCCCATCATTTTATTTAATGTACAGAAGAATAGCATAAGAAAATGCAAAGTCTTACACTTAGATCGATTCCACGCTCTTGTGCTAACGAACGAGCCAGAGGCGAAGCAAAACCACTGCGACCTTCAAAAGAGGAAGCCTGTGATGAAGCTTTTGATGGAGATGACTGAGATGGCTGTTGTTTAGGTGGTGGTGGCGGCGGCGACGATGAGGATTGAGCTGAAGATGACTTTTCCGGGGATTTTGGTGGTGAACCTGCACTTTCTTTGTAATCAGCAAATGCAGCTACATCTTCTTGGTTACTAACTATAATACAGACCAACTATATAGAAAGGACAAGACAATTTTGATTAATATTATCATTGTTAAATGAAAGTTTATATAGATTCAGTTGCATAAAGTATATATTATATAAAAAGGTATCATAAAATATAAAAGAAGAAAAAATGACTTGCTTTTCCAATGGGTATGTCTTTGCTACCAGCTCCAACTAATATTTTTGCCAAATATCCTTCTTCGGGTGTTTCAAATCCCATGGTAGCTTTATCAGTTTCAATTTCTGCTAGGAGGTCACCTTCATTCAACTTGTCACCTAATAAAATGTTCAATGTACAATTTATACGCCGTATTACGTGTATCTACTATATGATTTTAGAAAATAAACTATGCATATAGTCTTTGTAATTTTTAATGATTAATGATAATAATTATAATTAAATGACCACCTTCTTTCTTCTCCCAGCTGATGATTGTTCCCATTTCCATGGTGGGTGACAAAGCTGGTAAAGCCACGGTCGTATGGTCTGGCAGTGATGCATAGTTTCGACTGGACTGAACTTGTGAGCCCAATAAAACTCGACGACATGATAATTTCGAAAATAAAGTTGAATGACTTACTAACCTGGATGGAGAGAGAAATAAATCAAAAAATTCATATTCAAATATGTACAACTTGAAATAATAGTCAAAGAATTATTAAAATCCTCTGCCGTATTTTTAACTTTAACAATACAATTTAAGAGCATATATATGTCTTTTAAAAATGTGTATACACATATGGCTATAAGATTTAACTAATCATGATAATAGTTATTAATGTGCTTCTTAAAGTGAGTATATATGTATCTATTTATATTATAATACAAATATTAAAATGTTTTAAAATGCGATTTACCTACTGCTGTTTACAAGGGCAAAACTATTATAAAATCTACGGCCGTAAATTCGCCCGTTTTTTCTACTATTTGCACATAGTCCATTGTTAAGATATATCCGAAGAATACTAAAAGTCCTGCTCATTTTGACCAAGATTCTATTAATAAATTAATTACAATTCTACAAATTTACTAGCCTTTAACTTTTTCGAGTTTTCGTCTACAATATTTTTGGATGATTCGAATTGTACACTCGAAATAAGAGGATCATAGAAAAGTTACGAATGGCAAAAAATACGATATTTTGCGACTTTTTTTGCACTACTAGTGGTATCTCTGCAAAAAATTCTAAGATTCCCCTTTTCTTTCTATTTGTGAGATGGCAATTGCAATTTCTCCCAAGTGTGTTAAAAAAAACCTCAAATGTTTTTTGTTTTTGGACTATATAACGATAAATATAAACATGCAGACGAACAATGAGAACATTTGCCAACAAAATATTGAATTAAATAAAACATTGTACATTAGAATATAGAGAAGTCATAATTATATGCTTGCATTAGAATTATATACTTCTGTGATCGATACATAAATATATGAACAAAAAACAAAAGTCATAATAAAGTACATCAACAAAAAATTGAAGTCTTAACGTTTTCTCACATTGTCCCTAGACCAGTTGTTATATTTATATAATATAATATATATAATAAGAGCCCAGGGACCAAAAAACGCACAAAAACGTTGTATAGATAGATATTTAAGTAACAAATGTCAATGCATTATTATTGTTTTATTGAATGAATTTATCTAATGATAAGCGAATCATGATGGAAAACGTTGTGTTATGATTTTATGATGGCATTCCAAGTAACGTGCGTAAGTACTTACCGTAAAGCTCTAATTAGGAACCTATATAGGTTTATGCCGTTTATGTCTGCAAATCCAAAATTAGTCTAAATTCCAAGGATGACTTGAATACATTACGGTACATGGCGTACACTAGGTAAAACCAGCCAAAAACCTAGGTTTATAATCGAGAGTAGGTTTTTAATTCGAGCTTTACGGTAGGTATAATAATGTGGGGACTATAGAACATCTCCAAAAAAAAGAGCTGTAAATATTTGTACACAATAAGTATATACATATATAACGGTTGAAGAATTCCTTGTTGCATATTGTGCATATATGTAATATATGGTTTGGCATTGAACAAGAGAATTGTTGTTCAAATGAATTACAAATGTTGTGTGTGTTTGTTGAAAGCATTATTTAAAAAATATTCTATTATATTATGCTAATTGTAATGTGTTTATATCATAATATTATTATTATAATTCCTGAATTCATCGTTAAGTACTTGCTTAAATTCACCAACAACAAGTAAAAGTACATATCCCAAGTATTATTATTATACTATGTATGTGCATGTCTGATGGCAGGTTTTGGTAGATATGTTGTACAACATATAGATAGATATGTACATGGAGTTGATACATACTAGAAGGTACGGACTGTCTCTCGACAAAAGAATTCAGATATTCAGTTTGCTGATGGGTGTTGTTCGAGTCGTGAGTTCCGTTCTCTCTTGTTCGTCACAAACAGAGACAGAGAATTAATCAAATAATAATCATTTCAATCAAATATTATTCCAGTTATTTACGCAGAAAAAAAGTGGTAATTAAAAAACCCTTTATAATTCTATATTTACACAAATAATTATTTTTCCTTTATTTTTTTGCCGAATTATAGATCCGAAAAAAATAGTTGTTGTCTACTAGATTTTTCTCTGGAAGAGAATGCTAAAATAAAATCGCTAAAGTTTGAAAAAATTGTGAAGTTTCTGTCATTTTCTATTTCAATACTGTATTTTCTGTTTATTTACAATATTATATTATTGTTTAAAAACATATGAAATAGAGATTATTGAAACATTTATACTAATTTCTTTGTAAGTTTATAAGCATGACAGATTTTGACCTGTGTGTATCACCGACCGGGCATGTGTATTTTGTTTTGATCGAATCAAAAAAGTGTATTTAAGTATATGTGTGTGATATTAAAGTGCTATAATTTTAAGCGATTGGAAATTGGAATAATGTTTTAAATATTGTGTATAATTAAATATATATATATATGTTCAGCCTGTAGATTTAATTTCCGTTTTTTTTTGTTTTTTTTTAATTTCAAGGATCAATTTCCGAAAAAAATCTTCGAAATAAAGAGTGACAGGCCTATTTTTTGTTCGTGTGTATAGAATTGAATGTGCAAATTGATGTGAAATTGTGAATCGACGAGAATACTTGTGCCATTGTTTTTATTTATTACACGTCTTTTTTCCCAAAACAATTCTAATCCTCATTTGTGTGTATATCAAAATATTTTCTAAATGCAACAACACAACAGTCCGATGGATAGAAGTATGGGACAGAGTGGTTTTTTTATATAGTTTGATTTCCTCGGTATGAAAAAGTGGACAGCTAAAGGCATGTCTTGTGTACCTTTTCGGTAAGGAAAAATTAAAATTAACTGATCACACACGTATACTATTTATACTTACTTAAACAGGTTATTATAATTTCATTCAAGGATATTGCATTTAAAAATTTGTTTTTTTCTTTCTATTCTATATAGTTCTTGTAATCAACACGTCGAGTATGTCGATAAGCGGCATCAATCCCTTGCCTCAATACCTGATGAAACCTTTCGATATGCCAGAACTCTCGAGGAGTTACTTCTGGATGCCAATCATATTCGTGAATTACCAAAAGTAAGTATACCAAATAGTCAATAGTCAATTCTACAATGAAATCTAAATGTATATAGACTTTACACGCACAAGTGTGTATGATGTCGAAAGGCAGATTTCTCGGATTTGACAGACAGAACCTAGAAAAAAACCCAGGTTCATCTCCTACTACTATATACTACATGACCCGAATTAAAATGAGTAAACAAATATGCAACTTGATATCCAGTGATGAATCAGAAAAAGCATGAATCAGGATTTCTAGTCTCGTCTATAGGATAATGTAGTCAAGTTGTTGTCAAAGTTTTATCAGGGTTAAAATGTGAAATGTCAAAAGGTCGATGTACGACACTTTGAACAGTCTCTGCATTTACTTTGTTTTGAGGTTTAGTTTTTATCCAATACAAAATAGAATGAAGGTATGCTGAAATCCAAAATATTTTGTAGTCAAGTTCATATGTATATATAGGAATTCGTGCATGTCTGACGGAAATCAAGGAAAATATGTATTATATTTACTCATTGGACTTATAAATTTTGTACACATGTATAAATGTAAAGTAAGCACAAGACAACGACCAAGATATGATATTGCACTAGAGAAATTATAAAGTAAGATGAAAAGTCAGTTTTAGGGCTTCCGCTAAAAAATTTCTTAGAACGTTGAACGTCATGCTCTTGACTTCAAAAGCGCTCAGCCTGTTCCTGTTTTTATTTTTCACAACATGGCAAAGCTCAAAGGAAACATTTTTAAATACATTAAGTATGTAGTATACTATGTGTACGTTTGACTTCTTTGGTTTGTGCATTTTGTTTTGCTTTATTATTTTTACCGAATAAATGTGTAGTATGTCCGTATCGCTGTCGCCAAACTCTCGAGACATATACTTACAGTATGCTTCAATGTAGGAATATGTATCATTGTTTTACACACTATAATTATAATTTGCAAAACTATCAGCCAAGATGTGTACAAAGTTTTCACAAAATGTAACTCGTCCAGTTATGCTCGAGTTCGTATATATCCAACTATTTTCTTTATACCTAATGGATTAGTATGAACTGATTTAGTTGTATAGTTGAGCTAGAGGCAAAAGACGATCCGTGTGATAAAATTAAATGGTGCAAAAGAATAATTTAATAATGAAATAATAATAATGACCATCCTTTTTTTGCCCTTCCTTGTCTATATCAGAAATCAGAACAAAAAGTCTTCGGATGTGCTTACTTATTATCTACTGTTTAATAGGTGTGTATATATGTAGAAACTAGCAGGTAATCCCGTTAGCTTTTCCACAGCTCCATTTCCTGTCCTTCCACATACTTGTCGATGAAGTAGAGTTTAAATGTATGCAATGCATACGATGCATATGAGAGAAAAAACATTGTCATTATAAATTACATGTAAAAATACATAACGAATTACGCATGCACAAAATAAGAGATTTGAATAAACAGAACTGAATTTAGTTTTTGTGTCAAGTTTTTAATGAATCCGCTTTAATTTAATGATCCTGTAGACAGCTTTGTCTTATCATAGATTTTGCAGTCCGATTACTTCAAAGACAGCTCCAAAGTGTTTACTAAAAACACTTTAGGGTACGACTTGTAGATGTAAACATTTAAATAAATTTTAAACGTTGAATGAATCGATGGATTTATACGTGTGAATGTCAGAGAAAACAAGTCATGTGAGACTTTTCACTTTTTTTGCATATAGAAGAAACCAAGGGCTATAAACACTGAAAATTTCAAGTCTATAATGAATGCAAGTATTTTAAATTAATTATGTCAAACAAATTCAATGTGCTGAAGTCGGAGTAGTAGCAGTAAGCGAATTCAAGGATTGATCATGCAAATGAATTCAAATTTGCAAGGAAAATCGCTGCTGCGCACACTTTTGTGAAAATAGCCGAAAACGCAATGGCTCGCCAACTACAAAGTCTCACATGACTTGTTTTCTTTGCTATTCACACATATCATAATTCTTTCAAATTAAAAAATATACATAGACGAATAGACATTATCTTTGATCCCCACAGTATATATAATATATATACTCAAATACTCATGCCTATGCCTTTGTTCATTTTCAGCAACTGACCAATTTGACTAGACTCAGAAAGTTGTGCCTGAGTGACAATGAAATCCGTGAACTTCCTCCGAACTTAGGGAACCTTGCCAATTTGGCCGAGTTGGATGTGTCTCGTAATGGTAAGTCAAGTGACTTTTATATTCGCATAATTTGTTGCATGTTTCTTGTGGGAATTTATAACCGTTTCTACTATATAGTATTGTTATTTTTAGTATATGTACAAATAACATTTTTTGAAAAAGCAATTTTTGAAGAATGTATCTATAGATGAGAACATGTATTTTTTATATTTTCCTGTAAATTTCAAGCTTTTTGAGTGAGCAATAATAATATTTATTATGTATTACGTACATTCAAGCACATTCCCATTCGTGACGAAGAAGAAATTGAATTTATGCAGTCTGACTCATTGAGCAGAATGATATATTTTTTCTTCTCAACCATCTCTCTGTCAGTTTGTCAGCACTAACGTCTTTTTCTGACAGAAAAGAGTTCATTCGTACATTCGTTTTAGAGACACATGTGTTTTGGATTTAAAATATGCACCTCTACTTATTTCAGTATTACCGACATAAGGGATGTATACATAAATTTGAAAATTTGTAGAGTTTACATGTTATATATACTCTAAGGAAAAGACTGTCACTATACAATATAAGATTTAATTGTGCTCCAGGAAAACTTTATATTCATTCATTCCTCATGTGCAAAAAAGAAAAAGAAAACAATATATTAAATAACACTATAGAAACTTGAGAACTAAAGGGTTAATGTAAATGATGTGGATTGAAGTATTGTCATTTTCAAGGGGAATTGTAAAGTTGAGCAATTTGCAAAGGATAAACAGATTGATGCTATAAATTCCAGTAAATGCCATGTCCCATGTTTTTATGTGTCTCTCTCTTTTTTTCCACAGAAATCCATGCGATTCCCGTCTCTGTTCGGAGTTTAGCACGACTGAGGCATTTAGATCTGAGCAGTAATCCCATCACAAGGTATAAATACAAACACAAACCATAACTAACTGCCTGTAGAAGTAATAGTTCAACAAAGCTTAGATCTTTCATTTTCTCTCTCATTTTGTATTTTCGATATCACACTGAGGCAAAACAACTTTTTCCTACGAAGTATATATATGAATACATTTACAGAATGTACAGAACATAAATAATTGTCTACATTCTAGTATATATAGTACCTAGTAGGTACTACCTACAGAAATCGCAAATTCAATTCATTATATTAGGTTAGGGTTCTTAATTATAAATCTATATACGTGCTTTGTTTTATACTTTATAATTTTTTAGTTGTATACTATATAAACTGTAAAGCTATATCCTGTAAACTAGGTATCTCATAAACTTCCAACTCACAGGAATTAGTATTGAAAAATAAATTGAGAAAGTAAAAATCTCGAAATATCTCGAAATATCTCTCATCACTAATAAAATTATTACTTAAACCCCAAAAAATTGTTCTTAAATTCAGTCATTTTAACTTTTGTAATTTTGACATTCTTGTAGGTTATACAATACATATCGCATTCGCATGCTATCCATAATATTGCATGAATGAAATGATATTTATATCAAAATACACACGGAACGAATTCCAACCTTATTGTGTATTACATCCAAAAAAAGTATACCACATAAACGACATTTTTATATAGAACGACAGTCCTTGTAAAAAGTCCTCTTGAATGTTTTCATTTTTCACTTGTAGTGTAGTGAATAGTGTACAAATATGATTTTCACTAGTCAAGTAATTACGATGAAAAATCCATATTTACAGCCTGCCAGCTTCCTTCTGTGAACTCAAGTCTCTGACGATACTTACACTAAATGATACGGCACTCACCGAACTTCCAGATGCATTTGGAAAGTAAGCAACCATCAAATTATATATGTATACAATTTCCTTATTTTTTGTAATTCAATATAGACCAGGTATACTTGCTACTAACAGGTTGATACAATACATAAATACAATAGAAAACTTTTATGAATATAAACGTCATGCGTACATTTTGAACGGTAAAAGCTTTATCTATTTTGGATATTGTGGATGTGAAATTGAATATAAATACTGATGGCACTTAGCGTTATGTGCTCTTTACAGTCTACAGCTGCTATATCGTTTGCTTGATTTTATGGGGGAAACCTTTTAATCCCATTCAGCTCTTAACACATTTTCTCAAAGCAATGTATGATTTACCGTGATTCCCTTAAGTCTGTGTTATGACATTTTAGTGATTTCATACTTTGTGTTTGTATTTATCATTACAAATGATTATTTGCTATGAAATCCAATGATAATGGATGTTCATATTAACAGGTCCAGAGTTCATAATAAATAATTACAGAGCAAAGTAGAGTATATCATCTGAGAAAGTTAAGCTATTATATCCGAAAATGTGCTCGTTTTTCCGCTTTAGAATTGTATAATCAAAATCGAACACCGTATTGTTTTAGCCAGTCCGTATTCCAAAGTTGAATTATAAATACTAAACAAATTGATTGTGTATTATTTCCAGTTTAACGTCCTTAGTGAGTATTGAGCTACGAGAGAATGCCCTACGAAGTCTCCCTCCAAGTTTCGAAAACTTGAAAAATTTGGAGAGGTTAGATTTGGGTGATAATGAGCTGACAGACTTACCCCCATTCATTGGACAATTGACCAAACTCAATGAACTCTGGTTGGACCATAATTTATTATTTAGACTTCCAAAGGTAAATTTCATATCTTTCAGTGTGCTATATATATTGGAATTCGTCCGTATCCGAAATAACTCTAAATGCAACGAATTCAGTGTTTTAAATAAGTTGCCTATTCATAAAGGAAATAAATAAAAAGTTGTATTTACTTGTTTTTCACTAAAAAAACAATAGGAAATAGGGAGCCTGTCTCAATTAGTTTGTTTGGATGTGAGTGAGAATCAATTGGATGAATTACCAGATGAATTGGGGAATTTAAAGTCTCTCTCAGACTTTCTAGCATCACAAAATAATTTGGACAGATTACCAGCCACAGGTAAAATTGTACCATTATTTTTTTGATTTGTGTAAATGAAATGATTTAATATTCCATCAAAAAACATCTAATACTATAGATAACTAAATACTTTTTCTGTTTTTTTTCTTTCCTTCCTTCGCAGTGGGCCAGCTGAGTAATTTGACAGTAATGAAATTAGAACAAAATAAGTTATCTAAAGTGCACCCTAATCTACGTTACTGTACCAAGTTACAAGAGTTGTTTTTGCGCGAGAATCTGTTAGAAGAGTTGGGTGATTGGATTGCTTCATTGGTCAATCTCAAAATTCTCAATATGGACTGTAATCGTATTAATTTGGTGACAGAAAAAATTGAAAACTTAAAAGAGCTGGGTGTGTTGTCCCTTCGTATGAATTTGATTGAGCGACTTCCAGATGAAATCGGTGCATGTATCAAATTGATGGTCATCGACATCAGCAACAACAGGTTTGACATATTTCATTAACTTTTATATGACACACATACTTATTTATTTTTAGATGTACATTTAAGGATATTACCTACTCATAATGGCAAAAAAGTAGTACGGTAATGCATGCATTTACCATGTAGGTAGTTATTTTTAGTGTGTATTTTGTTCATATTTTATGTATACACAAAAATAGGAGTATACAATTGATATATTTCATCACAGCATAGAGTCAGTATGTATGGAACCTGTTGCAGCTTACCCACTTTCTCTATCCTCCTTTCCACCGAAATTCGGAACCAAAATGAAAACCTTTTCATTTAGTTGTCTATTTTTTTTATTCTATTTTCCCAAAAACTCTTTCTCATTACTTTATTATTACTTCATGTCCTTCAGTCAGGTCAGTTTACTTTCCTTTCCTTTTCTTTTCTTTTCTTGGTTTCATTTCCTCGATGTCATTTGACTCTACACTTTTGCGTCCTCACAGTATCTAAACTCAAAGTTGACTAATGAAAAATGATTTGACATGTATATAAATATAATTAATGACTACTGCGTATACATCTGAGTACGTATTATCTACTTCCCTCTTTAAGTGTATTGTGTTTCATTTTACCCAGAGGCTAAAACTGTGCACAAAGTATTTATTTTCACTAACATTTTATTAAAAAATGTCTCTTGTAGACAAGTTTCATTACAGTACTTTACTATATATTTACAATAGAATGATGGAAACTAAGAATGTTATTTCCAGTTATATCATTAACCTACCAACCGAGTTCATTATCACAATCGTAATTAATTACAAATTCAGAGAATTTTTTCTTTTACTTTCTATATACATACCCATAACGGAATAAACCAAACAAAATCATGAAAAAGTCAGAAAAATATCCACCAAAATTTTTCAAACTAATAGAATGAATAGAATAAAATAGAAGAAAAGAACAATGAAGAAAGTCACGTTTGAAATATTCTGGGCATGCAGTTTGCATATTTATGCACGTAGCTCTCTGTGACATATTTTGTATACATAGAATATATACACACTTGATACACATCCACAAATATGTATATAGAAAATTAAATAGCATATGAATACAGTACTAAACACATGCTTGGTTTTATGGAAACATTTTGTACCATATTGAAAGCTAAAACGGAATTTTCTTTTCTTTTCCGGTCAAATATATTGGGTATAAAGTTTCTCCACTCACTGTACATGTTACTCAGTACAATTTCAAAATAATATTGAGTTGTTTGATCGAAAGTTCCAAGTTTCTCTCTCCCTCTCTGTATGTTTGTTTCCTACTTTTTCTTATTGACAAACGAGAATGAAAAGTTTGTATGTCCAAAAACGAAATCGGATAATCAGAATTCTTTTTTCTTCTAAAAAGTAATCTCGGTAATAGCCAGTAATAGGATATAAGTAAATTTCATTTACATTGTCTACGTTTGACTTATTGATTCAGATTTTATTATTATTATTATAACTTTTATTTGGTATGGACCAGGTTCCCTCTCAATTCGGTTCTGTTTTACAATATTTAGAAAAATGTTACAGAAGGGAAATAAAAATATTTTGACTTGATGTAGTGGTAGGGTAATTTTAGCATCCATTGGTCACAGAAGCGTGGATGTTGAAGAGATGAGACAGTCCAGGGTATTGATTCAGATTTATTAGAATACTTACTGTGCATATGTTTTGTTGTCGGTATCTAGTATCTGGGTATAGTGAAACATTTTTATTTTTGAAAGACCATGTTTTAAGATTTTTTCTAGCAAAAGCATTACATTAGTATTATTGTATTATTTTGCGTGTCAAGTCACTTGGTGAATTTGTAGTTGAAATTCGAAATATCCTTGTATTAAACGTTTACATTTTATGGAGATGCTTTTATTTGGAGTTGTGCATGGAATAACCAGTCAGATACGTATTTTCACTTTTTTGCGTATTCTTATGTAGAAAAACATGGGCTATTTTATAGAAAATGTTAGTAATTTGTAGAAAAATTGCAAATATTTTAAATTAACTTACAAAGTTTAGTTGAATTCAAACAAAATGTATGGCGATTTCTTTCTTGTGATTTTTCGAATTACAAAATCATGGAGAAACGCCTTGGCGCCAAAGCTACCAATAGGAAAACTCGAATATCTCGGCTTCTAGATCCACGTATGTGACTGGTTTTTCTATTCACAACTCCATTTTATTTTTTCCGACTGAGATTTCCATGCATTTTGTCTTTCAAGATTTGCCCATTTGTTTCATTCTATATTGAGACATAGACTTGACATACTCTTTATCATTCTTTTTGGTATGCCTAAGTGTATCGATCTGTCTATGAAACGTGAAAAGAAAGTGTATTACGATTTGCTTGCCCTGAGCAATCTTGTTTAGACCCTTTTCTTGTTTTACGTTTAGATATTTGAAATGTTAACCTAAAGTTGTACACAATTGTGAACAAACGAATACCTATACTTGCGCTTATTTCAAAGGTTCAGTATAAAAAAAAACATATGAAGTACAAAATCCCTGTGCAGTTACTTGTTGGAGCTTTAAAAGGAAATCGAACAGTACCAAAAGAGTTAATCTTTCATAGGTCTTAATTTAAGTGAGCTTTAAAATTAAGTCTACAAACGACAACGATGATGATGATGTTTTGAAGGATCAGTTTTCATTTCATTTCTCAAAGGGTTTGTTTTCTATCTAATCCAAGAAGTAGTGAAAGTTGGTTTAGTTTTACGTTCGGCCATTACATAATGGTGGCATTTAGGTTCGGATTCATCGTAATCAGCTAGATTAGATACCTTGTATGTAGCGCATATGTTCCTGCATTCCTGCACATATATAGTTGCATACCAAAGTTTTGAATTAGATTTGAATTACGGGCACGGCAAATATGCGAATAAGAAAACGACTGTCGATGGTTGTAATTATTTCTAGATGTTTTCCGACTCTTTCTACGTTCCAGTTGCTCTATAGAAAAATATATGGATCTTTGAATACTATAGATAGTATTCAAAGATCCGTATATTTTTCAGTTCTGCGGCCGTGTTCACTTTTATAACAAGTTGACATGCCCATAGTATAGTAAGTACTTCACCTTGAATATAAAACATCCAAGATAAACTATGGCGGTGGAATTGGAAATTGGGGGCGCCTGTGAATGAAATGCTCTTGAGAAATTCATTTAGTTTTGAGTGGTGATTCTAAATTTGTGGAATTGAGCATACAAATTGTAAGAAAATTATTGAAATGAATTCTTAATGTTTGACTAGGCATATGCAAAGATTGAAGAAAAAACAACCGAAAAAAACTGATTGCCGTCATTGATTTTTTTTATTGAAATTATGAGAGTTTTGACGGGATTCATGTGTGGATGCAAGTGGAAGTAGGTAGATGAAAGGATAGGGAAAGTGAAGACATGTTTTTTTTGGAGTAATGCTATGTACGCCTTGTTTTTAAACGGAAAGTCACGTGGCCGCATGACCACGTGACTTTCCGTTTAAAAACAAGGCGTACTTAAGTACATATTCGTGAAGTGAAACGAAAGTGACACTCTAAACATAGCACAAGCCGTGAAAAGTGTGAAAGGATGACGTTGAGCATGGGGAATAGGAATGAGAATACTTTATTTCATATTTCATAGTCTGGGACTGACTATACATATTTAAAAAAATACATGCATGCGTAATACAAATGCTGTACATAACAGTCCAGATTAAGTATTTCCTCGAGCCTCATACAGTCAAGGTACACACTTTTCACTTCACCTGCTATATAATGCATGATGTATCATAAGGAAATCTCACAAGAAAGGAGGAAGTGAAAAAATACACACACACTTACATCTCAGTACATATGGTCTTTCATCTTTCATTTATAACGGAGAGAACGTCAAGGAGACTCCTGAGTAGTACATACTAAGTAATACTAACATAGGTACTGATATTGACAAGGAAGTCTCTCATATGAATGTATGTCTATTTATATCGAACTTTGGGTCTGACGTTGACACATACAAATATTGAGCATCCAACATAGACGACAATCCCGTATATATAACAACCTGATCGATATTTTCCATCTCGAGCTATCATAAACCCCATGTAATTGGTAGAAAAGTCGAGTGACGGCTCTCCCAAGAAATAAGCAACTTTATTAGCTTTCCTTTTGCTCTCATCTCATACATGCATTGCATAGGTACTTTCTTGTATATACACAGTATTACACAGAGTTGTACGCACGTCTTAGTGTAGTACCCATGTCCGTTTGTTCTCGTCTTTTCTCTCTCTGTTTTGATGCTTTTCTCTTTTTGGTTGTGCAAAAGTGCCGAGAGCTGCCAAGGTTCTATTCGAGTTCAGAAATGCGTATGTTTTGAGACGTCAAATGTTTTTACTTGTTCAATTATTTGTCTTCTACTTTTTCTCGTTCTTGAGTTGAATTTGGATTTGGAATGTTGAGAAACCGAAACTCTAACTATACTGAGAAGGAACTAAAACTATAGGTTAATCCGTAATGTCAGCAGTGTAGGTGTATGAAGTAGATTCTTTCTCTAACTTTCACTTTCTGAGACTTTCCGAGTCTTATCTTTAGAGTCAGTACTAGAACCAACAATACAGAGCGATACGGGTGGCAAAAATTACAGAATAAAAAAAAACCAAGGCCAGACGACAAAAGAAGGGAAATAAATTCAATTTCTTAGCCCAGTGGATGCAAAATGGCGGATATTTCCGTGCGTAAATTACTTCTTTCCCCTATTTGTCTTTCAAGGTTGTGTGTACTGTGTAAGTATACGAACTTAAATTGCATTGGAAGAAGAGGTCGGTAAAGACCAAAGTCCAGGAAAGTTTGTGTTCTTTGATCAATAGACCAGCATTCATGTCTATTGTTAAGACTAAAGCGGAAACACATCATAAATTAATTAAATACATATAAGTAATACAGACACAAGGAGAAGTTCTAGAGAAAAAACAGCCTCCCATATTTTATGATATCTATCATTTGATTTGTAATGGCAACATATTGGATTCAAGAAATAAGTTGTTGGCATTGTATGTGGACCATAATCAGTTACGTCATAATATCCTTTTTCATCAAATGTTTTACAACTTTTAACTTCCAATTTCGAGAATGCCTGGAATTGAATCATATCCATGTATAATACTATAGCATATAGCTATCGAACTGTTCACACACAGAAACTGACATTACAACCTTCAAAGACGTGGAGTTTAAATTTTTACGATTGGAGATAAGGATTGCTGACAGCTTGTGGTATAACCTGAATGTAGTTTAAAAAAAAATGTGATGGCATAATCACAAATTATTTGAACGCATAAAAAAAGTCAAATCTGCAACAAAACGTTGTTTTCAAATGTTCTACTAGGTAAATGAACATGGCCTTGAAGATTTCAATAATTTTATGAATTCAATTATGAATGAAATTATATGAGGAAGTGGATGGAATAACCAGTTATAGACGTATTTTCACTTTTTTGCATATTGTTATGTAGAAAAACATGGCCTATTTTATGCAAACAGTTAGCAATTTGTAAAAAAATTGTACATATTTTTAATTAATTTACAAAGTTTAGTTACATTCAAACAAAATATATGATGATTTGTTTCTCGTGATTTTTCGAATTACAAAATCATAAGAAACGCCGTGGCGCCAAAGAGGCCAAAAAGGAAAAGTCAAATATCTGGGCTTCTAGATCCACGTCTATAACTGGTTTTTGTATCCACATCGACATATGTATAATGTATAAAACGTTTAGGATTATGATGTGTCTCGAGTACTAATTATTCTTGGTGTGAGATCTCTTTATCTCACTTTAGAGCTCTATAAAAGCGAGTCTGACATGAGTGAGTGTCATCTTACAAGCAAGCTAGCAAGAAATAAAAGTAAGCGTCGGAACTTTCCAGGATCAAACAGACACAAAGTCGTGGCATGAACTGCAGACAGTATATGTATACTGTCAGACCTTTATTTTCCGTTGCTATCCTCGTAAAAACATGTACAAGTTCCAGTATAACATGACCTGGTTGGCCCTTTAGCCTTTTGATCCTTATGCATGTATCGTAGGCAATTTGTACCAATGCAAAATGTAATTGCATCAATTGTACCCAAGTAAATATTTTACATAAGGAAGATTCTAGACTTGGAGATTATAAACATAGAAATGACAGCCGTGGTCCTTTTTCGTCCATCTCCGTGCCTTCCTTTTTACAATTTATTCACCCCCCCCCCCCCCCCGAGTCTGCATACACATGTAACATGTATATGACCCTTTATAAACTGAGACCTGGGGACGCTGTACGTAGTGTACACTACTGTACAGACTGTACACCATCTCTGTCATGGTGTTGCATTTTTTTCCTGAAAGTACTCATAACATGAGTATGAGAATCCATTTGATTTTTTTTCAAATCCCCCCGCCCCTTTTTTGGCTTAGGCTTATACCGAGTACTGTTCATCGTTTTGAGTCCACACACTGCCTAAACTCCAGTAAAATCCCCCACTATGAAATTATGAAAATGGCGGTTTCCGCCGCTTTTTAACGGAAAACAAATTACGTACCGTTTTTAGAAACTTGTTTCGATTTTGACGAGACGTTGTAGAAAGATAGATATTTACCTATAAAGGCATGTTTGATTTTGGGCAAAAGTGGCAAAACCGAAATCCGTATACTTTGACCGGAACCGGGGTTTCCGGACAATTCGGTCTTTTCGGTGCCCTGGCCGAACCTTATCAGATAAAATCTGAAAACAATTAGAGAGACGGAGGAAGAGTCACTGACTAGCAGTTCTTGGGAAATTGTTTTTGCAGTTTTACCTCTACAGCAGGTCAAAAAATTCAGTCAACAAGACAACATTATGAAATTCAGACATGGTGTACACACTGTATACAACTGTACACAGTGTACACCCTTTATAAGTATGCATATAAACCTATTTTATTTTCATTTGGACCGATTCGGGGCTATTTGTAAATAGGAGGTCAGAGATGACTTTAAGAATTGATGTGAAGAGGTACTACTTTCTCATTATGCAAGCCAAACAAATAATGGAATGGAGAAGATAAAATTCTAGTCATTGTCATGTAGAAAGTTGCTGTTACTATTATTTGTATACATATTTGAATTTGGTTTGCACTTGCATATGTTTTCATATAATTATAACTTGGGACCTAGCCTGAAAACACCATCATCGTATGAAATAGTATGCATGCATGCACAATACAACTATGCATCCTATGGATTACTCTGTCGTACCATTGTATCTATTGTGGCTTTATCTTGAGGCATTTTGTGTTAGTGGTACTATTGTGACTTTAATGTTCATTATGCTAATTGGACTTCTTCTACAGACATGAGTTTCTGTAGGCATTTTCTATGAAAATTATGGAAATGTTAATATTATACATTTTCTGATGACGATAATAATAATAATGTTTTTTGAATGTATTTTACAGGCTTCAAAATTTGCCGTTCACCATCACATCACTGCCACTACTAAAAGCTGTCTGGTTGAGTGAGAATCAGAGTCAACCGATGCCTCATTTTAGCACTGATTATATTCTCAGTGAGCCCATCTTGACGTGTTATTTGTTGCCACAAATAATGACCGCAGACTCGCAACTGCCACGTAAGTCAGTAGCGTAGCAAGTCAACTCTGCTTATTTGTTTATCGCGGTTACAACTATTTGTTTGCTTATAATATTATTATTATTACTATTTGTCGAGTCGTACATATTCACCTAATTTTTTTGTATTAGACTTATTTAATGCTCTTGTAGTTTGTAAATCGTTTACGCGTAGCTAAATTTCAGACTATGCAAATATTTTTTCCGATTTCGCATTTGCAGAGCTATATATGTGTATGTTTAGGACGTGTAGGTAGTTAGGTAGTAGGTATACATCTAAAAATTTTAAATGTATTTAAGCAAACTTTATCATTTTATGTCATCCGTGAGTGGTAATTGGTTCGAGTTGGGAGTACACGTGCGCTAGTATGATAATTATATCCGCAGCAGATGTATGTCACACTCATTCTTTCATCGATCATTGATGTTTATGTAAAAGGGAATAGAAACGAATTTTTTTTGTAAGACATGAATTGAAGAGGATACTCCATATCCTAATATTACATGAGATTTCTCCCAAAATATTATTTCCATGTTCTGCTTCAAAATTTAGTTTGACATTATGTTATTTAAAGGGATGTTCCGCCATGTATATATACACTAATTGCCAAATCGAAAGCTTTGCAACGGTCGACTGACCATAATCAAAATTGAATTTGTGTCCCGACCATACCACAAGAAAGTTTCAAAAATAATTAATTAATGCTTCCAGACATTGTTTGGCATGGAATAATTTAATTTTTCATTAAGTGTTTACGATTTAAGGTTGTTCTAGCATTATATGCAGCAGTATTAACTAAATTTATTGAGTAAATTGAGCTTTTGAAAGTAGTTTCTTCCTTGTTGGGCTTTGACTCATTTGTAATGAGTAATTTATTGCTGTATTTTCCGAGCTTTAAAAATTGGCCATCGCTTTATTTTCTCTGAACTTGGAATTGAATTAGTACTATTCCTTGTTGGAAATTGGACATTGCGCAAATGTAAACCTGTGGCAAGTTCGCAAGTGTCTTAGTTTGAAAATTTCTATGATCAATGGTTTGTCTAAATTCTCTAAATGGTCCACGTGCATTGTTCTTCCGCTTCGTTTACTGGAAACTCAATTAACTTTTTGTTCCGTATCGACCATACTAAGGGAACTGTAGGGCTTGGAGCTTACCTTCATGTTATTAAGCTATATGTATATTGCAAGACGAGTGATGAATATTCATCGCAATACTCATAAAACTCAGGTTATATAGATATACGATTTACATATAGCATATACTATGCCATGTACTTATATAGATTATATAGATATACGCATGATAGATACATTTTAGTACATATGTAGTTCGTGTATAATAGTCCAGATGAAAAAGCATTCCATTTTATTAGTCATTGTAACACATACAGGTAAATAGAAAAAAACATGTAATGAAAAAACTGGAAAGAAAGTCAAGCAGAACCAACATTAATAGCCTACAGTCGACTGGAACGTTTGTTACAATTACCTGTGCGTATAGCTTTGGTCTTTGGTTCACAATGAGCTCGCTCATCTCGTGTTCTCTCAAAAAACCAAACGTTAGAAAACATTGAAAGTAATTAATATTGTCTATTGTGGTATATAGAGGAAGAGAATCGTTACGAAAATTACAAATAGATTAATTGACATCCATATGTGATATTTTTCTGTGATCGTTTTTATAATACCTTTTGACTTCTTTTGAGTGTGCGTTTGCTTTTGGGAGTAAAAGTTTCATTCGAAATCTCCCATTAAAAGAAAAGTTTTTATGGAAAAAGAATAGGTAAACCTGGACGAAAATTCTATTTGTTTCAAAAACGGTCGGGCATACTCTTTGTTTGTACGTTACGTTGTTCGTTTATTTCTAAATAAGTAGTTTCAAATATAATTGTAAATTTTTTCCAAGACGAAAAAAGGAGTAGGTATTTGGTTGGGCAAAGATTTGTAGGGATTTAGAGAAAAGGAGGATGTTGAAAGTTTAACATTTGTATGCATCCTTTGACTGTTTCATTATTGACGTCAGACGACCGGATTATTTGGTTTTCTTTCCTTCTACTTACACGTTTGAGTTGGTGTCGGAAGGATTTATTGTTTATAGCTTTAGAGTTATTTAGACTGAGTTAGCTAAATCTGCTTATGTTATGCTTTTATGGTCCTTAAGAAAAGTTCGTTTCATCTCAAGGTGTTGCCGTTCTTTGCATACATACAGAGGGTCATGCAAGATATTAGGACCACTTTTTCACGTACTACTCTGGACAGATCTTTCGTTTTACGGGCATAAAATGATATTCATAAACTTCATTCTACTTCCTCGGGACGTATTCGAGTTTATCTCCCTCCGATATCACGTCCCTGAGAAATCCAGTTTTGAAAATCGCTTGTTTGAAAAGCTGTTTTCTACGTCCCCCGCCCCTCAATTTCAAAAACCGCTAGATGCAATTTTGGGGACTTCAATTAGTTCTTTACCCTTTTGCGAAAGTTCAGGTTGATTGCTCAACGGATTTGGATGCAATCGTCACGAGTGCACATGAAACATGCGGCAAAAAATGTTCTCTCCATAAGAAACAATGTTAAAAAAAGTGTCGATGCGTTTTTTCGTGTATCGGATGCCGTAGCGCAGTCATTTGAAGGAATTCGGAGATGAGATTTTTTGTCAATATGTAGAATACGTATACCGAGAATGTCCGAGCTTTGGAAATTTTTTGACTTATTTTTAAATCCAGGAAAAATAAAAATAAAAATCCGAACATTGTGAAAAACAGGGTTTTGGGAACTATTTTTTAACAAGTGATTTTCAAAACTGGATTTCTCAGGGATGTGATATCGGAGGGAGATAAACTCGAATACGTCCCGAGGAAGTAGCATGAAGTTTACGATGGATATCATTTTATGCCCGTAAAACGAAAGATCTGTCCAGAGTAGTAGGTGAAAAAGTGGTCCTAATATCTTGCATGACCCTCTGTAATATTCAGTTTTTAGAAGGCAGCTCCTTCCTATTAAGTGATTTCGTATGAAAAAAATAAGCTAAATATTGTGCAAGTACCAGATTTGTTTGCTTACTTTTCCCAAAACCTAGAATCTGTTTACAGTATTATGACAGGAAAAGAAGGCAAACTATCTCTTGTTAAACTATGCCACTCGCAGTTAAAACTTGAAAGTTTCGAGTTTGTAAAATTTACACACAGTTTTAAACTTTTTTAGAGTCTTTTTGTATGAAAAATCTTGAAGGGTTTGCTCGTAATTTCTTTAGATAGTGCATGTATCTTTTTTGTAAAAATAAAATCATTCTTTTGTGGTTTTGTCTCAATTCTGACTTGACTTATTATAGTGCTCTTGCATAAGTAGTGACGACTGATGACATCAGAGAGGCTTTTTACTCTATCCAGAAAATGTCTTCTTCAGACACGAAAGTTTGACTTGACATACTTTAGAATCTGGAGCATTCAACAATAAGTCAGTTTTATGCTATAATGCTTTAATTAATTTGAATTTTTGTAACGTAACTCAAAGGGAAGTTTTGACAAGTAGTTGCAGTATGATGTGGAGATCTAAGTATGTAGATAGTATGCATACAAATATCTACATTATTTTGTTTGGATACATGAATTTTGTTGGGATTCAAGTTGAGAGCTTGAGAAACGATGTTATGGCTCTCATATTGTCGTCCAAGTTTAATTTCCCGTGAAAACAAGAGTGTCTTGTGTTCTTAACTAGGTATACCTTTTCGAAGAGGGTGCCAAGCTTTTAGAATTACACCGAATCACAAATGCTTAAAAATCTATTGAGGCTCCTTATTCTTGTTCTTATGTTTTACGCGACGGTAGAAGAATACTTGGGGAAAGATGTCATTAGAAATTATACGAGAAGATATGAGATCTGCTCCGTACAGTACTTGTAGTGGTCGTCGAGTTGATAGTTTGTAAGTGGGAGCAGAGGAATAATTTGGGAAAGTTTCCGAATTTCCTCTTGACATAGTTTTGCCAGCGCACAAGATTGGCTCTTGATAATTCCAAACTTGAACCTTCAATTAAAATCTTTCAGTGTTTAGTATGCTCGAAGCATACTTTGTGGCATTTTTTATAAAATTTAACATGCTGTTATAGCGAAATATTTGGTTGTATTTCCTGAAAGACTAAAGGATTTGGTCTTGCAAGAGCAGTTACTTTAAAATTCCAATGATATTAGTAATCGAATTAATAGAAATGCTTTTCCCCAAGCTCACCCGTTACTTGTTCAGTTAGAAAAAGTAAAGCTTTACTCACGTTCCTGCTAGCCTTAATTTATAATCAGAAAAATCCTCCGAACGATCGTAGTAACGACGTTATTTGTCTTAGAATAAAAAGTTGAAATGAGATAACGCCTTTATACTGAACTGGCGTAATTGTTTTTGCTGCGATAGTTCTCATGTAAAGCTCGGGCATTGAAGTCATATTAAGCTTGATTTAGATTTGTCAACATCCTTAGACTTCGTTGCAGTTTCTTGATTGTCATCATTTAGCCATGATGATAAATTATCATTGATAATGTTGGAAAATTCATAGCTAGCATAAAATAACTTGTAAATGTAGGTAGGTAGGGTTACATCTGCAAATGTATATTGAATCGATATAAGATTAAGTTATGCGGGAACACGAATTTGCTAGTTTTATTTATTGCATAAATTATTATAACGTAGAGCATGACTATCTGCCTTAATTTCAAGAAAGCATGCGACATGTGTCTCAGTTGATTCTGTACAGTTCATACTGTTATGACTGAATATGTAAAAATAAAAGCTCTCGTTAGTTTTCTTTGCATACTTTCCTTGGAGGAAATGTAACTTAATTCATAGACCGTGACTGCATAAGTAAATACGCAAGTATTCAAAAATTCTCTATCAATATTCAGAGTTCAAGATTCTGTCGTGAAGTTTACTATGTATTGTGTGTAGGGAAGAATGGAGGAACGTAAGCAAGAAGTTGAAAAGTCATTCACCGTAATTGTCTTATTCTATAGAACGTGAGTAGTGTTGTTGTGCTTGACAAAATGTATACACGCTGTACGCTTTCCTTATAACATTACTGTGAATCACTGAGTATAGGAGGGACTGTAGGATACGTTTAAGTTAATTAGCAATGAATTTATGCATGAATAGTAAATACATACTATGAGTATGACATATTGTTGGGTAGATACTGTAGAGTGGAGACTGTAGATGATATTATTTTGTAGTCATTCTAAGCTACGTACATGTACCATTATTATTCGTGTCTTTTTATTTAAGACCAAAACCGTGTTGTTTGGTTCTGCAGTTCACTTCCATGACTCAAATTCAGTTATTATTATTATTTTACATGTATTTACTTATGCACTATGTATGTGTATATACGGGCTTTTGGCCTACTTCGTTCCTCTTCTTTCACGTGACATCCAGAAGCGTACTCGTTAGAGCGAGAGAAAATAGTGAACCATTGGCATTTATGTCAGAGGTAAATTTATTTAAGTACAGTTTAAGGGTTAAAGTTTAAACAAAAACGTCTTTTGTTCCACTCGTAGATGAGTATTGCTGCTAATTAATTTAGAGAATTTGTGAAAATGTCGAGATAAATAGAATAATTATAAAGGACTATGACTATAGGGAGACGGAAAAGTATATATATAGTAGACCCTATTTGAATGCACTGAAAATAGTCTTTACCGCATTAGAAATAGATCAATAAGGATTCTGAATACAAGAGTAGGTATTTATAATTTGAAATTACTAATTTCAGAGGAGTATCAGGCTTTTGTAGTATCAGGAATGTTTTTTGTTATACTAATAAGATTTCAGTGGTATTAGGAAAATTGTATTTTTTTAATATCTGTAGAAATTCTCTACTAGAGATAAATAGAACGTTCAAATGGACCGAGAATAGCCGTTAGTAGCTATGGATTCAGGAGAAAGTCAATAATTGAATCAACCATGAGCTTTGATTACTCCAGCTGAGCTCCAGATCCTTGTACAGCTTAGAAATTAATTATTAATTCATACAGTAGAAGCACATAGTGGGTTTCAATGATTGCATGTGAAATCTTTAGTAGAACAGCAGTCGTTAGACGAGGAACATCCAGGGTCGACCTCAGGCACATTTTATTCCAATGTATGTCCCTTCGAGGAAAGTGTTTCACAATCACTCTACCTCTACCTACTTACACCCCGCTATTTCAATTCCCTTCTTTTTTACACAGTCCTTTTCTATTTCTACTTCAGCGTTTGCATTTGTAGAATGTATTTATGTAGTAAGTTTATACATTCTACATGCATACATATGCAATACAAACAATGTACATTTCTATCAAAACCGCATTATGTCTTGTAGTGTTTTTAAGTACCGTCATATTCCGCAGACTACTACTACCCATGATTTTTATTGTCTCTATTCAATTAGGTATATTCATTGTAATGTAATGTATTATTTTTTACACTATAAAATGTCAAACTTGGGTGGGATTTACTTTGAAATGTGAAACCCTGCCATTGGAGACTATTGTCCACGCAAATGCGGGGGAATAAACGGGAACATAACCCATGCGTGAATCAAAGCATGTACAGAGATGCCAACGAAGTACTTTTACGTACTATATTTTGCTGGAGTCTTTGAACTTCAACGGCTCGAAAATAACAAATTAAATTCAAAATTTTACACCAGTTGCAGTTCCTTGAGTCATTTTTTGCCATGTTCATTAGCTTCTATTTTAAAAAGTTTGTTTATTGTTTTTGTTATCATCAAGAAACAAATTAGGGAATAATTAGGGAGGCAGACCTTTCTATTCGATAGTGGGTTAGTTGCTGTTGTTTTGTTAATTTCACTGAAATCGTAAATGTCGTATGAATGCTCTCACAAATACGTATAATTAAACTAGTTCCCATTCATTCATTCGTTGCACACTGTTACAGACTTTTACTAGAAATATTTCAAAGGTGAAGTAACAGTCCACTATAAGTGTTTGCTAGACCCATACATGGAGTACTACTACCTTGAGGACCCATGTCATTTTCGAGTAACTAACAAAATTAGAAACTGACGACAAGACTAAAAGCTAAATTTAGCAGTTAAGCTAATTAAAATGACTCAGTGAATGAATACTGTTCGAACATTTCTAGTGAACATACACAAATATATGTACAATATACATACCTACCTACACGATATATCGTGCTCAAAGTCCAAGAAAAAGCAAATTTATGCATTCTCTGTCATGCCTGAAATTTTAGCTTCAACGACACAGTAAATTACATTAAACTATGTACACATTGTATTGTATTTTGTTGTTGAAAGGAAAAAGAATTATTACGAACAAATAATGCGGTTTTGTGCTCTCGAAATAATAATAAAGAGGAATGCCCTGAAAAGGTAGGTGTATTGTGGGCTGGTAGTCACATTTTTCGCTTAATAAGAATCGCCATTGTGGTGGCGATTTACTCAAAATGATGGTAATATTTATGAAGTTGTAAAATGAAAGTTCGCAAGGTCGTTCCTTCGAATGTGTAATTCTAAATGAATTTTAGTAATGAGAATTTTATAAAACAAAAATCAGAAACTAGGTGTAGAGTCCAATGACTACATATTTTATTATTTTAATCCCAGTCGAGACAATTCAGAAATTAATTAATCTGACCCATCCGTCTGCATTGTACGAGACAAGTTTGCTATGCTACGGTATGTGAATAAATGAAATCCTTTCTACCTTGGTCTCGGTCCTGCGATCTCAAATTGATTAAAAATGTAGCAAAAAATGTAGCAAAGGGTAAATTGACAGTCATCGCTCGACTGGAGAATTAATTCCAGCGTTTAATTAATATTGTTTGTGAATTTCCCTTCATATTCATTTCAGGTAACATTTGTGCTTCACAAAACAAATTTGGGACTAGAGTCTATATGTGTGAGTGAAACCTAAAACCAGTGATGTGAGACTTGGTAGTTGGCGAGCTATTGCGTTTGAAAGTTTTCGGCTACTTTCACAAAAGTGTGCGCAGCAGCGAGTTCGCGGGTTTTACTCGCAGATTTAAGTTCACTTTGCATGACAAATCCTTGAATTTGCTTATTGCTACTTCAACTTCAGCACATTAAATTTTTTTGGAAATAATTAACTTTAAATGCTTGCATTTGTTTGACAGACTTGAAATTTTCAGTGTTTATAGCCCTTGATCTAAATTATACGAATCTTTGAAAAAGTCTCACATCACTGGTATTCACTTGCACAAACACATCTTGTTTGCATTTCGGCGCTTTTAACGTTTGATGGCTTATAAGTTTAAAGGAAAGGATGTCTGTTTTATTTTGAGCTTTTCTCATTTGCAAAAATCTTCGAATAGGTATACATACATACTACTATTTCTTTTTGACTTTAAGGATTTCTACACAAATGATACTTCACTTTGTATTGCTTATGGGTCAAAATATTTTGAAATTTGATAGAATATCGTCTGTTGTGAATTGACTTTTTCTGGACATCATCATTTAATTTTTACAAAAGAATTTTGAAAGTTCTCTTTTCAGTAGAGTCAGTCTCAGGGAAGAGACAAAGATATAAGTAGTGGGTAATTCGTATTTCTATTTTCCCTATAATATTACATTGTAATTGGATGTGCTGTTTTGAGGCCGATGTTGGAGTTGACTTATGCGTCTGCCGTCAAATGTACAATGTTTCCTGTATACATAGTATGTATTTATGAGGACTTTTTGTAAGAGAAAAAAACGAAGGGGGAAACGGAGAAAAGCTTGACTGATTAAAATTCCAAGTGAAGTAGACACATTTAGAGCCTTGGGTCTTGAGTCTTGACTGAAATTCGCTATTATTTGCAAAAGTAGAATGTAGGACAACAAATAAGTTCAAGTTGTCGACTATAGCCAAGGCTTGAGACAGGGAATATTTAATATTGTGAGCCCGACTCTGGGAAGAAAAGCTTGTGAAATTTTCTGTACCAACTCCAAATAAACTCGTGAAGTCGATTGAAATTCTTTTTTGGACTTTGCTGTATGTGTATTGTGTATGTAGTATGTACATATTTGTAAATATGTAGGTTCAAAATACTACAAAGTGCTATCGTTTCAAGTGTACCTCTTGAATTGTATGAAGATTTTTTTTACGTTGGCTTGTAATTGTTGGTCCTGTCATTCATAGTATCACTTGTTTGATTTGAGGTACCTTGTACCTACCTCTTTTGAAAACACAAAACCAAATTCGTTTTCACGGAATTTAGTTTTTTTTTCTCTCGAATACTTTTAATTTTATTCTAAAAATGTACGTGAAACTTGTGGGAGTACATATAACGTAGTATACCGTATTATAATTCTTTTTTAATAAATTTGTAAGGGAAATTTCCTATGCTTCATTCAGTCCATGTCATGACTATAGGAGATTTGTAGCCTACATTGGCCATTTGTGTAGAGGCATACATCCATATTCCATAGGTAGAGTGTACTAAAGTAGTAACTGATAAAATTAAATTCTTCCTTAATGATCTTGTATTGCGTTCCTACATTGAGGGATGACTTTGAAAACGTACACAGACAGGATGTAAAGTTGTGGATGTGTATCTGTATGTTGTTTGAACTCGGGAGTGAGTGTACAAGGAGTGTACAATATGTCATACACGCGAGATGAAGGTTTCATGAATTTTTTCGTACAGTAACATCCACGTAAAAAGCATTTGTAAAGTATGCATGAACAGTCTACACATTTCAAATCAGGGTATGTATTAATAATAATGTTTATTTTTACGTATTTTTATATTGGGTCAGCTCTAGCTTTTTTACTCAACATGTCTACGTGGAATCCTGGCATGCTTCTTGCAATATTAAATATTATATGTAATTGAATTTTTTTTTAAAGTTTCCCGAGTCAAGCAAGGTTCAACTCAGCAACCTCAAACCGTCGACAGTATATTGTAAAGCTGTATGAATCTTTTTTGACTGTCTTTCTGTAGACGTATTTAGCAAGAGAAAAGCTTTTGAAGGAGATTTTATGTAGTTTTTAATTTTCGAAAGTTAAAATATCATATAAATACGTTAAAAAGTAAAAAGAGTTAAATTAACACACATATGCCGTATGACCGCTGCATGTACAAAATTGTTTTCATTACTTATCGGAGAAAGTACAAAAAGTTTGTCCTTTTGTTTTAAGTGAAAGCACAAGATTTTTCTGAGAATTTTTGAGAGAATCGGTTTGGTAGTTACGTGAAGTCGTAATGAAAGCAAATTGAAAGTATTCATTTGATTGTAATTTGTGCAAGCTGGTGAATCATAATATGGGAGCTTCCGCGAGAAAAGTGATGATCTGGTACAAAAAACGTTTTTTGCATATTTATGTATATATGTTATATTATATTTATGTATAACAAAATAAGGGCTATCGATGCTGAAAATTTTAAGTGTTTTCGATGAGCGCAAGCATTTTAAATTAATTAATTGACATAAATTAGCAATTTGCGTAGTAATGCGTAGCATGTAATTAGCGTCCTTTTGATTACGAGTCTAGGATTCGAATCCCAGTGGGACCGTAATTTTTTTTACATAAATTTTATGTTTTTGGGGTTAAAAAATACGGAGAATCGCAATCTGAAGTCAGAATATTAAAAATAAATTTTTAACACATTTAAAGATGAAAAAAGACTTGAAATTTACGATGTTCATATAGGTACAAAAATCCTGATACTTAGAATTAGATGATAATACTTTAAGTTATTGAAGTCTGAATTTAAATTCACTGTAAACTTTACAGTGTAAAGAATCGCGAGATAATATTTATAGTTTAATAGTATTATTTAAAATGCAACAATTAAAATTAACACTTTGTTGATTTTCTAACTCATACTAAAGGATTCAAGTCGGGAGTTAGTATGTATGTACAAAGTTTGATGATGATGATTATTATTGTTGCACTTTTAATTGTCATAATAGTAAATAATCGTAATACGATTATAAACGATTATGAAACCCAATCAGTAAGGGGAAAATAAAATAATGGGGGTACTAATTTAACGGGGGAAACATAATTAGCGGATAAAAACCAGTTAGCGGAAGTCCATGTAAACGGGGGGAAACGAATGAACGAGAGGAAACTCAATTGTGTGGGGGAAAAATTAACGGGGGGAAAGACATTAGAGGAATGAATCCCAATTAACGGGGGAACGCAGTAAACGGGGAGAAAATGATTTAACGGTAAAATTGTCGGTCTCAATTCTCCAAAGTCAATATTTTATGAGGAACTGCGAGGGTGCAGGTCGCTGGAAGCGACGGGCTGTTTTCTTGTATAATGTGGATAAGAAAACCCGCCGGAGACGTCGATCTAGAAGTAGAGATATTCGAGTTTTCCTTTTGGCCGCTTTGGCGCCACGGCGTTTTCAATGATTTTGTGATTCGAAAAATCACAAAAAAGAAATCGTCATATATTTTGTTTGAATTTAATTAAACTTTGTAAATTAATTTAAAATATTTGCCATTTTTTTACAAATTTCTAACTGTTTGCATAAAATAGCCCATGTTCTCCTACATATTAATATGCAAAAAAGTGAAAATACGTCTCCGGCGGGTTTCCTTATTCACAACTCCATATATATATATATAGTCTTGCTTTGCGGATTTATATTTAAGATCTGTACTAAAGGAAATTCTCCCTACTATTTCAAACTCTATTTACAAACATTTCCTAACTTTGTTAGAAATTTCTGTGAGGATCGTAAACAAACAGTTTTTCTCGGATAAAGTCAAAATCATGCATGGTCACTAAATTTTGAAGAAAAAAAAGTACAAACTTTGTTTCTGTTCCCTTCTTTGCATCGATCTGCTGACATGATTTATATATTTATTTATTCTTCCTTTTCTATAACTATTCATCTGAGAAAATAATCAAATAGAGTTTTTATTTCGTCCTATTGATACAACCTTTTGTTTTTTTCTTCTATTTCTTTTATGTTGAATAATCTCTGTGTCGTGCGGGCTTAAAATTCTTCTTCATCAATTCACCTTTGCCATCTGAATAAAATCTATGCAACAATCAAATAAAACGGAGGAATTTCTATATATAATACATATGTCTGTCTCTTTCGTACGCTCACTTTGTTGAACATCCTGCTGATCTTGCACCGTATTCCATGAATGAACACAAAACATATGTGCGTACGCGTACACACCCGAAAAATGTTATTTTGCCACTTACTGTGCTACCTTGCTAGTCTTCACTTTTTTCTTTTGGTACTTCCGCTCTGTTTCCTCCTGTTGTTTCGTGGTGTATGATGCATTCGTGGACTCTGTATATGCCTGTAATGTTCTCGGGAAACAATAGCATGCCATGAAATTCAATTGCTGGATGTGAATACTGAAATCAAATGCTTCATATACTCATGTGCCGTTGCTTCCGTTCTGCTGCTGTACAGACATGTTGCTTGCTAGTTGAATCGTACTTCTGGTGATCTTGACCTTTCTTCCTACAATTGTATTTATGATGTGGGCTACGATGACAAAGATGATGATGATAATAATATTGATAATGAATACTATTTAGCTGGTGACTCGATTCGTTCAAATAATTCGGGTGCAGCTGGAGATTTCGGAACTGGAAGCCTTCAGCATGAACCAACGATGGCTGAATTGAATGAAATGACAAGGACTTCCACTGTCAAATTTCAGGATGGATCTGATGATGATGCCAGTCTTAACGAGAACGATTCAGAGGTAAGAGAAATTTACTTGCTTTTCTTTTCTCCCGCACTCCGTGGGTCCTCAATGCATACTGGAATTTTTAGTTTGCATAAAAACATTTTTACTACATATTTGGACATACGATGTCCGTAATCAGTGAAATCATATACCTAAGTAGTACTTAGTAAGTACAATATGGGCTTTCTCCATGCATATGTATATACACTGCTGATGATGATGGTAGCGGCAAATTGTATTTGATGAGAAACAGGGAAAGTTATAAAATCAGTCTGCGTTTGTCGTTTTGTCAGCTTGAAATCTCCAACCGTACTCGTAGAAAATAGGTTCTCTAAATCAGGCACGAAAACAATAAAATTAAGTCTCTGTTCTCTTGCCCGTTGGGAGAAGTAAAGTGGAACTCTCTAGTGCCTCTTTGCAAAACCCTTAAAGATCCTCAATCTGAAGCTTAAATTTACTCCAGTCCGTCTATGTCCTATCGTAGCATATCGTATTTCAGGCTTTTGAACGCAAAGTCTAAATTCAAATTTCCCATTGTGTGAAGTTTTGCAAATTACCCAAACGACTTGTATAATAGTAGCCTAGACACTCTCCTGATGATGTCGAGAGTTTAGATTCGAATCTCGAACCTATGCACATATAGTTTTGTTTGTACTGTGTACCTGTATATACATGTATGCTCTTTGCATTTCTTTATATCTGCAGGGCAATTTTTTTAACGAAAAGTATGTGTAGTTGTATATGGGAGGATTTGTTATGGTGTATGTAGTACATGTACATCTACATGTAGAGTAAATGTACACTATAGTACATGAGAACCTGCTCAAGATCTAATTTCCTAAAGTACTACTTTACCTCCGAATTCAAATTTCTCGTTTTATTTTTCCTTTTCACGAGTAAACAAATTGCAATAGACAAATTTCAACTTGACGTCACATTTGTATGAAAATAAAACGCAAGAACTGAATCTTCACCCTGTTGTTTGAATCGAGTTAACTTTAAAATGTCCATTTGAGATTTGCTTTAATTTATATATGCATATAAAGTTATATCACGCAGATTATACCAACACATATGAGGATGTGGATAGAAAAACCAGTGGAAGACGTGGATCTAGAAGCCGAGATATTCGTGTTTTCCTTTTGGCCTCTTTGGCGCCACGGCGTTTCTCGATGATTTTGTAATTGAAAAAATCACAAGAAAGAAATCGTCATATATTTTGTTTGAATTCAACTCGACTGTGTAAATTAATTAAAAATATTTGCAATTTTTTTACAAATTTCTAACTTGTTGTATAAAATAGCCCATGTTCTTCTACATAAGAATATGCAAAAAAGTGAAAATACGTCTTCCACTGGTTTTTCTATCGACATCCACATATTCAAAGCAATTTTCACTAGGCGTAACATTTAAAAATTCCTTTGCTTACAATAGACACTCACGAGGTGCCCATCGAGTTTTGAGATCAGTTGTTTGCGGTGATTTCAGTGGTGAAGGTCATTTTTCAGAATGGGCCCTCGTTTGACCCCTACGACCTCTCAAAGTCAGCAAAACTGCACGCGTTTTTTTTATTGACCAATTTTTTTGGGGTCAAAAGTTGGTCGTAGCAAAAAATGAATGGCACCATTGGATTCAGCATGAAATTTTACATATATACCGTCGAAGAGAAATAGAAAACGACGACTTTCGTTTTTTTCCGAAATTCGGGGATCGACGAAAATTTCCGAAAAAATAAAATGCGATTTTGTTAAAGTTTTAAAAACGTTGTTTACTCAGAATTTTACGCTGAATTCACTGGTGCATTTCATTTTTTGCTACGGCCTCTAGTTGACCTCGAAACTGACCTCAAAGTTCATGAAAAATCGGGTTTTGGTGATTTTCGGGGAAAAATTTCCAAACAAAGGCCCATTCCGAAAAATGACCATCACTAAAATCAGTGCAAAACACTGAGTCTAGTGGGATATATGTCATCGCAAAACTCGATGGGCACCTCGTGGGTGTCCATTTAGTCAGAAAATAGATTAACTTGATCCCTCCTTGTACATGTTATTTTATATTTTTAAAAGAGGAAAAGGATTGGTATAATTCAGTCCGTTGGTGACGTTTAAAATTCTACTGTTCAAGCTAAACAAGGATTCGTTTATTTGTATTTTTAGAAATAGCCGTTGCAATTATGTTTACGAAAAGAAAAAATATTGAATGTCTATATACTGTCCGATTATAAGTAATATATGTAGAGCTTTTCTCTCTCCTCGTAGCTCCTCCCACCATATGTACATATTTGAAATGGGCCAAGGATTCCTAAATCTATCCTCGGAGGTTTCTACTATTTATTAATAATCGGACAGTATGTACGTGACAAATGGGATTGGACATGCGTATAGACTAGTATAGAGTATAGTCGAATACAAGTTCTCGAGAAGTAAGAATGATATATGTATGTAAATCAGTAAAGTGGACATAGACGCTTTTAGGTTTTGTGAGCAACAATGTGTGTACCAAAGTACCAATACTGTCGACGACTAACACCAGAATGTTTTCTTTTTTATTTCTTGTTTATTTTTCCCTAAGTACATATCTTTTAGCTTCAACATCATACCCTTATAGTCCTTTTCTCTTTTTTTAGGTCTTTATTTCATTGTATGTTTCAAGTACGCGGATGAAACATATACTCAAGTGTTTTGTTATATAAGAAATTCCATATAGAACTGAAACCGACATATGGACTTGAATTTCAAAGAAAATGTTGAGTTTGATCTGTCTCAATCAATATACGTGTGTAGGTGCTACTTGCTAGATACGTGAAAAGAATTGGTAGGCAAACTTACAGAGAAACGATAAATGTCTGAAATATAATGTGGGGCATACAACGACAATAACGTGTAGAGGATAGTTTCACAAAACCTGGAAAAGTTGTATGTTTGAAGTGTAAATTCTGGGATATTGTTTTAGCGATTTGGAACTAGATTCCAGAACACAGAAAGATATAAAGGAGAAGGATTTTTTTTCTTTCGCGAATTGCGCACATCTTTTCGTTTTGCCATGGGTTTTTATGGTATTGCCAGGCCGTTTAGACCGTTTTTTTGACACAAGGGAAACTTTTTTCTTTTCGTGCTGGTCTGTATATAACAAGTGCAGTCACCGCAACCATTACTATGTATATACATTCTCCCTTTATTTTGACTCTGTAAACATCTAAACATATACACATATGACGTTGACTTTCTGTTGACTTTCTGATGAAGTTTCAGCTACCTTCTCTGAATCTAAATAACTCTACTGTTTCAGATTCAATTGTTTCGTCGGCAAGGGATGTTATGTGAAGTCGTTTGTACGGATGTCTGCAAATAAAAGTTCGTAAGAACGAATTCCGAATTTCATTACAGTGATTGACACACCATATACAGTACATCGAGTCGTCTGTTTAGAAATAGTTGTCAAATATTTTGCAGCCAAATTTGTACACTGATAAAAAAATATATAGGTATGCAAATATTATTTAACTTGAGTGGAAGGTGTTGAACTGATTGTGAGTATGTCGTAATATTTTGATTTTTTTTCGAGAGTGGGCTAAAAAGTAAAATTACGTTTTCAGAGCTCTCTGTAAACGTAATTTTACTTTCTCTCTAGAGAAAATCTTTGAAGTTAACAAAAAAACTCGATGCAGTCCAAATCCCAATGATCAAAGCCCAAGAACCAGAACATGAATACAGAGGGTGTACCGAGATATAAAACTCACTTTTCAAATTGCTTTCCGGACTAACTCGCATACGTTGGATGGTAAAATTATGCCTATGTCATATTTTGGTCTATGTCCAGTAGAAACAAAAAAAAGTTGATGACTTTGTGATCGGTCATCATCAGAATATATTAACTTGAAAAAAAGTTCACGAAAACATGTTTTCCTGTGTTTGGTGACCTAAATACATAGTGACCGAACTCAAAGTATGTTTCATAGTTGTGATATTCGGTAGGTGTTGTTTATTCGTATTCCAAGTTTGAAGTCGGTTGTCAAATGGGAAGGGTAAAATTTTCTTATTTTAGTTTTGGTGAAATCTTGAAGTTTCAACGTTTCCCATGTAAACACAAGCGACCAAAACGTCACGATGGCCTGTTTTTCAAAACATTTACTAGACTTTTGACTCGAATTTTTTTCCTTTAACAATAACTTTAAACTACAAAAAATCCTCATGTCATTTTGATTTTATTTTACATTTTAAAGGGCTATAGAGTTTGTGTCACGTTAATTTCGCTGCCATAAATGTATTTTTAAAATTTGATATCATCGTATCAGGTTTTTCCCAGTCTTATATTGTGGGTTTTTCCTTGTGTGGCTCTTGTTTCAAGTGCTGCATAAAATATTTTGATTTTTTTTTTTTTTTCACGTAACTCGTCTTTTCTTCAGATCAAAACATTTCAATTGGCATTTTATTGTATTCAAAATTTTGTATTTACTACACCCCGTGTTCGGGCGGACCGAAATCTGACTCGTTTGTTGATCAGGGGGCACTTTGTGTTTAGGCTATTGGTGCCTAACCGTCACTTAACACGTTAATAAAGTTTATTTAATTCAATAAATGTGATTTTTTCAAAATCATAACTCCCGAAAAATCATGAAAAATATTGACTGTTGGAACTTTTTTTTCAGCCGATTTTTTTAAAATTAATATATTTTGATGACGAGAGGTCACAAAGTCATCAACGTTTTTTTATTCTACTCTACATAGACTGAAATTTGACATAGGCATAATTTTACTACTCCAATTTACGCGAGTTAGTCAGGAAAGCAATTTGAAAAGTGAGTTTTATATCTCGGCACACCCTCTGTAATGGACAATGCAGTAAAGGTTAAAGTGCAAAGTTTTTGGTGCAAAACTGTAGACAGCCATAATGTGAAGGTATTCCATGTATAGAAAATTTGCCGTCGCTAGAATAATCCGAAAGTATATCCCTGTACATGCGGAGGAAGGGAAAAGTGCAAGTGTAAAATATTCAGTACTATAGCTAATTGTTAGATAAACTTTCTCGGTTAATATTTACCAAGTTACTTACTCTGTATTTTGCTTTATTACACAATAAAACCGTTGTACATAAGTTACATAACTAAACGGTACAGTGCTAGCAGAAGAGAAATACTTTTTTCTCCATGCATTTTGTATACGGCCACGATACAAACAAACTAGCGTATGGTTTTTTTGTCGTGTGTATAGTACACAGTGTGTACCTCAAAACATACAGAATTTTTCTAACATGAAATCTCGTAGCTTTGTTTATTTTTTAAGTACAATGTGAATCTTCAGGATTCTTTGTTTAGTTCTCCAGTCATTTTGTTTACGTTCTGCGTTCAAGTCTGTTTATTTTGCTCTTTATTTGTAAAAATTGAGACGAAAGTCCAAGTGGAATGTAACGTTGAACTCTGTGTCAGATTGGAACTAAATATGTATATGAAAAGGAAAAAAGTCTCAAGCTGCAAGAGTCTAAAGGGCGAGAAAGTTTTTGTATGATGTAATCTCATGTCCTGTTTGTGTGACAACGTGGAACAAAATAGTTAATGTTTGTAGTCACATTTGTTTTGCGTGTGCATACACATTTTTATTAGTACGAAGGATTGTTTTAGTTCGCGTGTACGAGGACATTTTGAGTTTGCATAATTTAATGCTTTTGAAAAGAGGTCCTTATGAAATTTTTTGCTTGTAAATTTATTCGACGACCCTACTACTTACGATCTCTAGAGTCTAGAGATAATAATCACATTTAAATGTGTATCCTCGTGGACAACTGAGAAATATACGTACACACAAGTACCACATAATTAATATCAATCCCATGGATGAACATGCGTAAAGGAAAAGAATGCAGTTTTATGTACTTTGTAATCTAATGTTTGCTTGCCCTCGCGATCAGTGTTAATGAAACGGTGTGCTAAAAAGAGGCGTTCGTTAGTACACATGATGTACATGCATAAACAAACCTCAACTATAGGTATAAAAGGGCAAAAGGAATGCTGATATTTATTTGAGTTGTAAGCTCCCGTCATGGAGTGAGTTGGAAGAATATTTGCATTAGCTTTCTCTTTAAAGCCAAGTTGTTCACACTTGGAATAAAGAATTCATTATCCGTACAAATGGGACAGTGACACAGTGATGAGGGATATCTGACTGCCAGTACATATATCACAAAGTTTTATAAATAATATACTATTGTAGTGCATTGTACTCTGTAAAATTCTGGACAAATTGTAGAAAGCTCAGTTTTTGCAAATCGAGTAAAGTGCGTCTCCTCCATATTTTTGTAAATTACTCCACTAAGTTGTTTTGAGTAGTATAGGAATTTTGATCATCTACTTGGATATAATTTATTTACGTAAATTAAGGCTAGAATGTTTAGTTGAATTTGGATGTGGATTTTCCCTTGGAGATTTACCATGTAATACGGTAATGGTATGTTGCTGGTTACGTTGATTCTCAGATTTCCGACTTGAAAATTGGAGGAAAGTGAAAACAAGATGTGTGCATAAGATGAATAGCTATAAGTGGTAGGTTCAAGAGGAACCACAAAAATAGTTCTTGTTACATACTATACTACATAATTGTAATTGATTAAGATAGTGATTTTCATCTTGTCCATAGAAATTTAATGCAATGATTCACGATGGAGATACGATTTTAGTCTTGACATTAAACCGCAACCCGGAATCGTCAGGAAATCTCAAGAACCGAAATGGATGTATATCAGAGCTGTAGAACCAATATTCATCTCCACTCCAGAGATTTAAGAGATTTCGTGTAATAGATGTGTGATGACGACATTTAAGTCTACGTAGCTGATTCGTATATTTTAATTTATACCCGAGTCGCCTTACTTTGAAATTAACTCTCCATGGTTTAATTTCAGATTTTTTAAGAGCTTAAGTTCTTTCTGTGTGTGTCTTACAGACTCTTTGTCTTACAGAGTATGTACACATCGGTATTATTCGGTATATGGGGCCCAAAACTACAAATCAAGGGAAAAGCTGTTGGAAATGAACTTGATATTAGTACAGCATGGCAATGGACTTGTGTTACATGATATCTGTATAGTCTGTACACATTGTGTGAATGTACCTATTTTATTTTCCGTAGGTATACTTAGTTCAAACGTGTGTACTTGTTCAGGTTGAAAGGAAATGGAAAAAAGTACAAAACACTGTTTGACGATGAGTCACAAATTGAAAGAGAGAGAGAGAGAGATACCAGTTAATGTTATGTAATGTTATAAACTCCACCAGCCTCTGAATATTTATGGGAGCATTTAACAAAGTTTTACTATCGACTTTGGGAAACACAAACCAAAACAAATGGCCTTCATTGAAAGATAAGCTGTGTATGTGTTTGTGTACGTGAGAGGAGGAGACAGGGATAGCAGGAAGATTTTTCTAGTACACTACCGGGGCTCAAATGCAGAAAAAATAAATAGAATAATGATACATGTATTGTATTATATTCTGTGCACTTTAAATTTTAGTTTTTAGGGAGCGCAGCGGAGCTCCCCTAATGAAATGGCATATGTCCGTCCGTCTCACGATAACTTTCGAACCGATTGAGATTTTGACTTCGGATCTTTTTTATTAGTATTGTATTACAAAGCTTCATGATAAGATCAGAGAGGGGCATAATCGGAAAACCCGTTTCGGTTTT
>JAIUND010000919.1:0-47599 GCA_034699125.1 Gisinianus flammeolus | reverse complement strand
ATTTACTCTTATTCCTACATCAACATTGAGCAAACTGAAATACCAAAGCAAAAGTGGCCCGGAATTCGTGGACACACCTTATTTTGTATACATCTGCACATTGTGCACGAGTTAGACGAGACGAAGAGGATAATTGCAGAGAATTATATTATATTGTGGAAATTGTGTCTGAAGTCTGAATCCGAAACCGAATCCGAATCCCGTCTGATTATCAAAATAATAATGAACTGACAATATAATATGCCTGAGTTATTCTTATCCCTAATTTGAGTAATACAAAACTCACTCACACAACAGACAACACGACAACAAATACATACAGTATCTACATAATACATAAACATAAAACATAATATGTACATGCCTAAACATAACTACAGGATTGTGGCAGAGTTAATAGACTGCCGTGTGTGTGTGTGTGGGTGTGAAGTATGGAATTATGAGGAAATAAATGAGTATGAATGCATGTCACATGTCATCCTTGTCTCTTTCCATCTCTCACTCTCACTCTCATTGGGTGAACCTGGCCATAGCCACATTCACCCGCATTGACATTAACATTGCCACTTGTCCCATCACGGCCATCACACATAAGATATCTTATAATTCGTATATACAATCCACCAAAATCCCTCCCGGCTCCCTTTCCTCGTCTCGTCTGCACTGGTGAATAACTTGAAGGAAAGCCAATCGAGTCGAGTCTCTCTGCAGTCAGTCAGTCTATCTCTAATTCTCTATTCTCTATACAGTCGACGGAAACTACAGTGTCATGTTATGAATGTGAATAAATAATTATTACATATAGTTTCTTCAAAATGTAAATGAAATGAAAAGGGAAAGGAAAATTATAACGACTGCTCCCACCGACCGACCAACTGCCGACTGCCAGAACAACCAACAAGAAGTTTCAACAAGAACAAATTCTCAAGTCTATGCATAATTCACTCAGATCCAACCCCAAAATATCCATCCATCTGTATCGTATGTTATGGAAATGTAAATGTACGTACGGACGGATATTACAAAACTCCTCTCCTCACACGGTGTCCATGTAGAATTGAATCGTAGAATGTGGAGAATCTAAAAACTCTTGAAAACTTGCACTCAAATGTGGGCTACATAATACACTTACTTATTAAATATGTACATACGAGACAAATACTTGTGGCGCACTCTGCATTAAATAATTAGTCTACTCCTCAGAATTATTGTAAGTTTCGTTTCCTTATTCCGTCCCCACATAAATATTTCTTCTCCATATTTACTTGAGCATTGACGGACTTTCTGAATACGAGATCCCATATCCAATATCTATCATTCCATACGATATACATGTCAACATAATTAATAAACTTCAAGACAATATCTCCAACTTTAGAAAACATTCTAAATGAATTTGTACTTTCAGTTCTATCTTATTTTCGTCTTTTATTTGAGTACATTTTTACGGCAAAAGATTCAATTGTCAGTACTTACAGACAAAATTTCGATTTTGCCGTATACTAAATTATACTATATGAGTAAATTTTATACTCATTTACTCGAAATAATAATAGGGATCCGCGTGACGTTTCCATGGTGATTGGGTCTCCATATGTCAACCAATGAATTCATTCTGCACTGGAGAAGGAGAAGAAGAGAGAGGAAATGAAATACATTGGTTGAACCAACGAACCCATTTGAAATTTGAATTCATATGATTTTGACGTTGACAATGACAATGACGGATTTCCCAATGTGGTGAAGATGGTACAAACACAAACACAAACACAAACCCGAACACATCCTCATGTGTTTTGGAGAAAGTCGGTCGTCACCAATCCATTTCTTATTTCTATTGACTCTCGACATAAAACACAAGTTCAACTCAACAACAAAGATAATGCAGATGGCTACTATGGACACACTATAATATGGTACAGTACGAACGACGCGACGGTATGTGTAAGAACACGGAAATATTGTACATTATACGCGGTTTGCGGTTTCCGTTTCCATTACCAATATCGTCTGCCAACCTGCCAACTTACCAAATACTACAATATTTTGTCTGTAAGTTCAATACACCCTGCGTATTCTCTGTACTTATCAAAAGAGAGCGAGAGAAAGTGACAGCACAAAAACAAATCTTCCATTTCCTTTTCAACTTGTCAAATGTCGACCATAAAAATTCACAAGTAGGGAAAATGATTAACGATAAATTCCATCTCGTGCATCTTTTACTACTGGATTCAATGGATCCGTCTACCGCATGTATTTATATCTATATGTATGTATCTGTCTGTACATAATAGATGGTTCATTGCATTTGCCTGCCTGCTTCCGTACATATTAAGGAGAGAAAGGGAATCGAGAGTATTTGTGTTCCGCTTCCGTTCGGTTAAACACAGCGTTTGAACTTGAGTGCTAAAAAAACTAAAAAGGGAACAACATCCAAATATTTGAATTTGACAAATGTCAATTTATATTCTCCTTTTCCTTTTCCATTTCCTTTCCTCCGTTTCCTCCCATTTTCTCCGCTGACAAATTTCCTCCCCGTTTTATGGCCGACACTCCAAATAATCCAAACGCCTACGAGTAATGTTACAGTTGCAGTTACAGTTACACCTCCTCAGTTACTTTCTTCCCTTTTCCCGTCTATTTGCTCGCTCCTTTCTTCGATATTTCTATACCCACTTTAATGTAACCTTACTTATAAATAAATATTAGTATATTTATACGACTTAAAACAAGTTAAAAAAAGACTTTGACCTTGATAGGAGAAAGTGGGAGAAAAAAACGTGGAAATTATGGAGGAAATCCATTCATTTGTGAAAAGCAAAAGTCATAAATAAAGAATTGAAATTGATGATGAAAGATGTTTGAATATGAAACACTTGAATAATAATATAAAATGTAAACTTGAGGACTTTCCCGACTTTCCCTCCTCGAAAGTCGTCAGTTCTGGGATATGCATATTGAATAATCCTACACAATATGTAATATGTTAAAATTTTGTCCTGTTTATTTCAACTTAAACTAAAAAGAAAGAAAGAAAGAAAAAAAGGAAGTTGCCAGAATAGAATCATGGAGATAGAATCATGTGTGGACTTTGAATAAAACAAGAGGAAATTCAAGTGGGAATGAATTGTGTATTGATTGATTGTATCTGTATTTATTGTTAGTATTTTGTATTGTACCGTTTCGAGCAACGCGTGTTTGCATTTCTGGAGAACCAGTGACGGAATATCGAGTGGTTTGATCCCTTCTCGTCGTCTCTCCCATCACATGGGCCGCCGTCGTCCCTTCCACATCATTGTAATGAACAAATGGACACCACGAGAATACTTGTGCAAATCCCCGACGAAACCTGTACAAACAAACAACAAGAATCATCATATGTATAAATATAGGTACCATAAATAACACAACATTCCTAGGTTGTAGGTAATTAAATACATCAAATTTTAGATTGACATTTTGAAATTTCATGTCTTTTAAATGTGGATATCCGTCCGATTCCAATTCAAAAAATCAATAAAATCTGTATATCTGTGTACAACAAAACTGAGGAAATTATTGGGGGAATGGGATTATTTTTGTCTCAAGTTCAAGTCAACGTAAAGTCTGGATTCGTTTACAATTGGACTAGAATTTAGTTGCTGGCACTGAAGGAACAGATAAGATAAGAGAAAAGGATCCTCAACTCCAACTACAAATACGAAAGGCTTGCAGCAGTCGATTAAAATTCTTTTTCTTCTTCTCTTTCTCTCTCTCTTCTCCCTTCTGACATATTTAATTAATTGAATCTCGAGAATATCCAGAACTGCTCACATCCATTCTTTCTCTCATTAATTTGTAAAAGACAGCTTAAGCAGTCAACCGCGAACGTGCTCATTCAACCCCAAAATCGGTAAACTCTCCCTCCAAACAACAATACACAACTCATCGTAAAAGGAGCTAATTCTCCTTACCAATTCATATATACTAGGTAATTCTTTTCATTGTCTTATTATTATTATTTTATTAATTAAAATCCAGCTCAAGAAGACAGACAGACTCTTTTCTGCCCCCGCCGCTCCACAATTGACATGAAAAATTACAGAGACAATGGCAAAATTAAATATTCAATGGATATTTATGTAATGTAAGGATTTGACAATAATAATAGAATCTGTAATACTGCCGAAAGAGCTTTGTTCCAAAGCTCGTCATCATCAAAGCATTGGAAAGTAGTTTGTTGGTAGTTTATGAGACCATCAATCATATCATCAAGGAAATTGTAGGAGAAGAATTAAAAATTAAGAATTTACAATAATTCGTCATTATCCTTTCCTTCCGGGCATTAGCATTAGTATTAGTATTAGTAGAGTCCTGGATGGATGCATTAAACCCAGCTAATAAGAAGCTTCAAAAAAATGAATGGTTCCTTTAAATCCGCATCAGGTCAGGACTCAGCAATCAACAAGAAATTCGGATTTCAAGGAAATTTTGAAATGAAAAAGAAGAACAGCAACAACTTTTTACGTACAAAAAGGTAAATCGAAAAATAGAGCACACGTCTATGTACGATAAGTAAGTTTGATTTCTGATCGGAGGAGTCTCTCGGATGAGCCAAATACTTAGGAATACATGTGCAAAATGTATGTACATGATAAAAAATGTATAAAGTTTGAGAAAAAAACGAGGAGGTAGCAAATGGGAAAGTAAAGTAAAAGGAAGGAAATCAAAATCAAAGAACAAAAAGGCCGCTAGTAAAAAATGCAATTTCTTTTCGTTTGATTCCGTTTGGATCCCACTCTTTCACTCTTTCACTCTTTCACTCTTTCACTCTTTCACTCTTTTATTCACTCACTCAATTGCTTTCTCCCATCTCCAACCAACCAAACTGGAATGTGTACATATAGAGAAAACAAGGTTGAAGACTTGAGATAATCAGACTTCGTTCCCTCGTTTGGTCTCGTTCATCGCTTCGTTGAACTTTGTACTTAGTGACTTTATTTTTTACCCTGGCTGGCTGGCTGGCCGTGTTCTGTGTTCTCTCCGTCTGTTCCTCTTGTTAGCTTACACGTTTAACAGAAACAGAAAATATACAGATATATTTAATTCATCCCTACAATATTTGCACCCGTTTTCCATCTCTCCTGTTTGTAATCGCTGCGCTGGCTGTGAGAGAGCCATCCCATTTTCTATTCAATTCCCATCAATTTCCAGAGACGAGCAATAAATGATTCATCATCATTCATCTACTTTGACGGCGACGGCCCACATCAGAAATCAGAAATGTAATCATAATAATAATAATAATAATAATAATAATAATAATATGTACGATATACAGATATATGTACATTACAAAAATCTCCATTATACTCGTAATCTAAGGATTGAAGATGAACCACGAAATTGTTGTATTTATCTTGTAGCAAATCAACAATCCAGAGTTGGTCGGTGATTTAATATTCCGGAAGCAAAAAAGAATTCTATGTTAAAACAATCATGGTTTATGTTTATGGATTTGGAGTCTGTAAACTACATTTTTTTCTTGTTTTTTTTCGTGAAATGAAAAGAGAGAAGGAATTTGTTTGGTTTATGTTTTATTTTCAATATGAACCCAACGAAATCAAGCAGGTGTAACAAATAGAAAACGAGGAGAGAATCCTAATTCCGTTGCAAGTCTGTTCTGTTCTGTTCATCTGTCTGCCTGCAGTCTGTACCATTTTTGTGTGTGTGTGTGTGTGAGAATTTTGTGTGGGGGGAAATCATTAGCACCAACAATAATTTGTAGAGTCGTAAATCCGACATCGTTTGTTGGTAGTCGGTAGATCGTAAATCGAACAAGTTGTTTACTCTCTTTATTTTTTTATTCTTTTCCCCCTCATTTCATTTTCATTTCCTCGTCGGATGTTTCTTTATTTTCTTGTGTTGTGTACTTGTGTACGTACTACGTACGTGGTGATTCCAGGAAAAATGGACAAGGAAAAAATCCTCTGTTCTTTTTTTGTGTTTGATGCGCATTGTTTTCCTCGTATATTTTCAATCGCTTCTCTCACTGAAGATACAATTGATAATGGTCCGAACGAGTAATAGAATATAGAATGTAGAATGTTGTAGAAAGTAAATAAAAAAAAGTACAAGGTCTATCGTAACGTAAATCCCACAGTTGGACTCCATTATTTTATGCCTTGTGTGTGGGAGAGTTTCTGTTTCTGGGTCTGGGTCTAGCATTATTGAGTTGGTCGGGTTTTTTATGGCTCTCTTTGGACCTGGAATCAAGCATCAAAAAGTGTTTCATAACTCTACCCCGAAATCGGATTCTCAATTCGTAATTCCTCCTCTCTTTATTTATTACCAATATTACATGGTCTCTTTTTATTGTGTCCCTTACTATACACCCCATATTTATCTATCGTCTATCGTACGATATGTACATCGTTCCTGTCTTACAAATCTATTGTGTAGGTAAAACTGATTGTGAGTAACATTTCCAAACCCCAACAAATTCAATCTGCCTTGCTTTTCCTCTGTATAGAATTCTTCTGACTTGGACTTTAATGTTCTTTTATCGTCATCCTCATCTTTATTCCGCGGCTTTTGCGCAAGCCATTAAAAGAAATACCTATAAAAAAAATCCCTTCACTCCTGACTGCTCTCAAATCTCCCAAATACATTTCTCTATCTCATCTCGATCCTTGCAATAAAATAAAATAAAATAAATTATTTTATGGTGAAAAGATCACGCGGATCAAAATCCAATGGAAAATTCCATTGATATTTATGCATTTCAAAGTTTCTATTCAATCCCTGTTCAAATTAAGCTTTAAAGTTGTTTAGAAATACATAAATACAAATACAATACGGCGAGCAAACCATTTGCCAGTAATCGAGGGGAATTTGTACTCGGAGATGATGAGACTCTAAAGAAAAAGAATCGATAGAATCTAAATATAAATCTATAGATCCAGCAAATACAGTCAGAAAATAAATACACAAGGAAGGAAGAAAGAAAATGAGAGAGAGAGAGCGAGAGAGAGATAGAGAGAGAGAAGATAAACACAGAGGTGGGGTGGGGGGGGGGGGGGTTGTGGGGAAAGTCAAAGAAGAAAATTCAAAAAGGAGAAAAATACCTGTATAAATCCTTCAAAAAAAAATTTCCCATGGGTTTGTCTACTATTATTTCGGGGAAAGTGGGGAAGCTCAAGCTGCAGCATCAAATCATCAAAGATGCAATAGCAATTGAATGAGCTCCATTCATCTTCAAATTTCTTCCATCTCTTCCCCACCATCAAGGAAAGCACTTGAATTTCTCCTTCTCGGAAATGTTGGTGGGATTTCTTTGAGGAGAGTTGACGATGGGATGGGAGTCAATCGAAAGAGTAAATAGTCAACATTATGAAGGACAGAGAACAACCACGACGACGACAACAACAACAACAAGAATTGAAGATGGTAGAAAGAGAAAGAGAACCAATTTATGATTGCAAGTCGTTGAAAACTGCGGGAATCTCAACAGGATTTTCGTCTTTCTTCTTGGATTTCTCTGTATTCCCTTTGTACGGCTTTGTACCTTTACTTTTGTTTGCATGTACCTATTTACATTACCATTACGAAACAAAATGGGAGTACGCGTATGTATTTATTTATGTTGGTCGCTCTCTATTGACAATTCCAACTCACACACAACAAATGGATGCGAGAATGGAGAAAATCAAAATTTTATTTTGAAGAAGAGAAAACGAGTTCCTTTTTTATCTGTTTTGTGGGATGGGCAGAAAAGGAAAAGGAAAAGGAAAAAATGGATGGGATGAGCAAAAGGAGGAATGAAAAAGACGGAAATAAAATCACGAGCCACAGATAAACACGAGTCAACTTGATGAAATGAGGGACAATTTTCCACACAATTAAATACCAATATCCATCCACATCCACATTCACATCTGCTCAAGGAAATCTCCATCAGAGCATCTCCGTCTTCTTTTTTCATTTCCTTATTCCATGACAAAACTAATTTAAAAAAAAAATACACGCGCTTGCCTTACACTTTACACACGATATGAATTTCGTAGCCTGTAAATTACTTGTAGAAAATTCTCATGACAATAATAATAAGAAGCGGTTGTACATGGGATATTTCTGACGGGGAAAATGATGGCGTCCCAGACGGCACTGGACTTGATACATTTTTTTAATGAGGGTATTGTCATTGTCGTTGGAACACGTTGGAATTTCCTAGATGATCATCAGTCTGTGTTATTCGTTGGTCATTTGGTGGATTGTAGGACACGCGGAACAGGCCATTTAGGAAAGCTCCCCCAGAAATCATATTGGAATAGAGTCCACAACTTTGAAAGGTTCCAGCCAAATCACAGAAAACAGGGAGTCATTTGGGAGAGAAGGACAATGAAATTCATTGGAGTGAACCAAGTGCGAGAGAAGTACGCAATCAAAATATCCAGCATAAAAGGAAATAAACTTGATATTATTATTATTATCATCCACCCGCACTTTCTCTCTCTCTTTCTCCGCTCTACGTTGGTCGGTACATTGAGTACAGCTGTAAAGAATCCTCTTTTGTGGAGTGGAACCAAAAACATACGCACAATGAACATTCACGCACTTTTACATGTACTGGAAAAGCTTTCATGTGATTCCCTTTTTTTCTCTCGTCTATTTGATGTTTTATAGTCAACGCAGCAGTCTGTTGCCAATTGCCAATGTCCGTAGTGATACAACCAAAGAAAGAGAGAAAGAAAGAAAGAACGAAGCAAACTCATTTATATGGATTAACTCGAATTTATCCAACTCCTGTAGGCTCTTGTGCATACAGTCAAGTTAAGGATTTCCCTATTTGTTGTGCACTTGAAACGTGTGAAGGGAGTTTCCTTGTTTCTGTTTCTGTTTCCGTTTCTATCAGTGGACGAGTGGACTGTTGGAGTTGGAGTTGGAACCCGATTTGGACAAATCGGACAGGAAACGTGCCATTCTTATATTATTTTCTAACGTCCAAAATTGGACGTTATTGTCCAAGTGGAATGGGGGAATGGGGGGAATTGTGAATGAGGGGGGCAGTTTAGCTTTAAATATACTTAAAATATATATATAGACTGAATATGTGTAAAGAATAAAGGGTCTCGAATTCCATTTCCTCACCTGGCGTTCATCCAGCAGTAAATGATGGGATTGTACATTGAATTTGACATGGCGAGCCAATAAATGCCTAAGTACACTTCTTGAACATGTTGATTCTTGGTCACTTCCGGCCAGAGGGAAACGACGATAAAATAGACGTGAAAGGGGAGCCAACAGCACGCAAAAATCACCACCACAACCATCAACATCTTGGTCACCTACAAACAAACAAACAAACGTAAACAAATTGAAATACATTAAAATCATCAACTAACAAACAAATGGAGGAAGAGCCAACCAACAGGTAGCTCAGCTCACCTCACCTCACATCTCACATCATCACAAAACTATTCCATTTCAAATTCCAGAGTAAGTTGGAAATAAGAGGGAACGAGGAATCTGACCGACCGTAGACGACAGTAGAATGTACACGATGAAATGGACAGTTTGATGAAGATGAAGACAATAACATGCCGTTGACGACGTCTATTTTGACACTGACACTGACATTGACATGGACATGGACATGAACAGACTCTCCTTTTTTTACCATCTCCCACCATCCGCCCGTCGTAGTTCGTAGTTCGTAGCGGGTGGTCCATTTCCATTTTATCAAACCATGAGAAATCTCAGAGGAGACGATTATGTCAGTTTCAACTCACAACTACAAATAATCGGAACGTAATTGACATTAAGAAAATAAAGCTATATTTTCAAATGAATTCCGTTCAAATCATTAATTTGCCATCAAATCCAAACAACAGAACAAAATAAAGAAAATAAGCAAGAGAGAATTTCTTTTTGGATTTCATATTGCTTCAAGTTGGAATTGGAATTGGAATCCACAAAATATTGAGCTTGATGGAAGCTGGGAAGCATATTATATGATTATATAAAATAACAAAATAACATTCCGTGCCAGAGGAAACAAACTCTGGAACTGGAAATAGAAGATGGGGTAATTTTAGTCGTCTGGGTATTTTGGTGTCGTATTAGTATTGGCAGTTTAGGAATAGAGATGAAATGTAAGATATCTCCATCTACTCGTACGATACCTACACAGATACAACCACTTTCCATCATAAACAAGTCATTAATCATTTCGCTTGCTGTCTCCATCCTACAATTTTATGAGGGCGTTCACAGTTGTTGTGGAATATAGTCGAATGACAGGAAATGATATGAAAGATCATTTGACTATACGAAAGGAAGTTGTCGGTGTAGCGAGCGAACGAGGGAATCAGCCGGAGAACCGAACCGATCGACCGACCGAAGAAGGGTGGAATTCGGGGATTTAAGATGCTTTTCACACGAGTTGATGTTGAAGCTGAAGCTGATGCTGATGGGTGCAGAATCGTTTAGCATTTGTATTTATCCAGGTTTTATATGCACACTGCAGAACACAACAGAACAGAACACAATACGACACAACATTAGAGCATGAGAAGAGACCAACAACCAACGACCAACATGTTCCCATGCATTACTCGGTCGGCCTGAAAAAAAGTCTTTAATATTGAGCATATTATGATGATACATAATGATATGTAGCTGCCGGTTGCCGATTGCAGCCTATGTACATATGTGTGTCTATTCAGTAGGTACTATCTGTATTTATTGTTAGTAGTTAGTAAGATAGTTGTGCATGTGGGTGGGTGTTCAAGTCCTCCTCTGTTGTCTGTTCTCTGTTCGTTCGAGTGCAACTTGTTACATATATATATTGTACACATTTCCATACACTGCTTCCCTATATACAGATAAATATGAATTTATTGTGATGGGATGGCAACTTTGAGTGGAAGTGAAAACTTCCCAACAGCAGCACCGTCAAAGGCGGCCTTTCTCTGTGTTCATTCTTCCTTTTCCCTGGGCGTTATTTATGCATGTGGAAATGTGGATTCTACATGGAAATATTCTAATCCCCTCACAACTTTTCTCGCCTTCTCTCTTTCTCTTTCTCTCGCTCTCTCTCCGTCACCAACATGACGTGAGCTTTACTCAAGTTGGTGGGAAGTGAAAGTGGGAGGAAAGAGAGAGAGAGAGAGAGAGTGGGCATTCTTAATAATAATCAAATGGCTTATGAACTTATTCCACGATTTATTACCCTCTCCGTTCGTTCCTTCCTTCGTTTCTTCTCTCCCTAATGACGTGTCATCAATTATTAAAAGACCGCAGAATTTGCTTAGGAATTCCATTGAGAGCGAGAGCCCCGATCTTGACTGTACATCACTAACGTAATAATAATAATAATAATAATAATAATATAAATGTCAAATCCTATTTTCTATTTTCCAAGTACAGATATTTTCTATTCGGCTTGACTTGACAGGTATTTCAATTTTCTCCTTTAATATTGCTTGTCAATCAGAGTGAGAATTCGCGTCCATATTTTCCCTTTCATATTTCCATCCAGAGTGCATGTAAACTGTGGAGACTTTGGAGCTCTTCAGTCTTCAATCTCCAACAAATTCCTGTCCCGTCACTTTTTTTTATCCCCATTCATTTTTTAAAGGACATTTAATTTGTTCAAAGAAAAAATGTTTGACTTAATTTTTCCATCATTTTTAATCAATCTTGCTTGGAGCGAGACTCGAAGGAACACGTCCGTCCGATCAATGAACTTATGGATTTTTTTTTATGTTGCTCATTATAAATGACTGGGAAGGTTTTTTTTGAGAGAGCTCTCGTTGTATTTACATTTTACACAGGGAAAAAGAGAAGAGATAAAAATGAAATTGACGATTGACCTGTAAATTCATTGCAAATCCTCCTCGGCCTCTTTTGAATCTCACCTAAAGTCGCTTTCTCCATTCTAAATTCAAATTCTAAGGGAACGAGACATCCGGAACCCGGAATCCAAATATTACTTTCTTTCAAGTTTTCAGACTCGACTGACTTTTCAAGCTGTATAATAATATACAGAACAGCCAAAGTCAAACGAGGAAACAGGTTTTATATATTTTTATATTCATCCCCCAACTACGAGGTCGAGAGAAAAACACTAAACCAGAGAGTTTTTTTAACCATACTCGTCTTATACGAATTTGAATGGCTATTCAGGTGAGTTTTTTCTTGTGTTTGAGTTTGTTTTCATTCCATTGTGAAGAATACAAAGAAATATATGGACGTGTGAATCCGAGAGAGAATTGCAAATCTATTGAAGCCACCCACAAACACAAACACACAATGCCAATTGGAAACAGCATCAGATTCAACATCAAAATGACTCAAATGGGAATGTTGAATTAAAATTAATGGCAAGTTAAAGAAACCCCTGAGGAAACAAAAATTCCTTTCCATAATTCCACATCAGATTTTCATAACACATTACGGAAAACGTGTTTTTTTTGAGAATCCTAAAGGAAACTCAATAGAATTGTTTTAGATTTTCTGGTGAAGGAAACATCTAAGGAATTTTATGGATGAACACGTGAATTGTTTTCGAAAAAGTATTTGGATGGATTGTGCATGTGTTTTGTGTTGAGGGAAGGTTGGAAGTTGAGGATTGTGAAGACACTTGACACTTCCTCTGTTATTTGAATGCATGGGCGAGCAGATGGATGCTTTCTTTATGGGTTTGAAAGGTTCATCGTGACTTTTCAAGAAGGAAGGAAGGAAAGAAAGAAAGAAGATATTGGATGACTTCAGTGACAAAGAAAAAGAAAATAGAGCAGGATCAAGTCAAGAGATAGAAAAAGGAAAAAGGAAGAAGTGGAGGTGGATATTTTTATACTGATAGTTTGATACGCCAAAGCATGTCTCGCAATGTATTTATGTACACTGATCCATCGGCACAATAAACAAGTGAAAGCTGGGACAGAAGACAACACGCCGTCAGAGAGACATTGTTCAAGTAAATGGAGAGAAAGTACAGACGAGAGAAAGTACGGACGAGTCTTAAGGTCCGTCCGTCCGTCCAGAGGAAGAGAAAAAGGGAGAAAACGAGAAACGCAATGTAACTCAACTAACGAATGAATGAACTCTGTGAATATTATATATCTGTAGACCAGAATAGATATACAGATAGAATAGATAGGACGAGTTGGGAGGGCAGAATCTCTTGAACAAACTGTTAAGAAGCCACGAATAAATACAAATGCAGCTACAAGACGACGACGACGACGACGTCGACGAGATACATTCACTATTCACTATTCACTCCACGCCTGGAAAGTGTCTTTTCCCCTTGTTATCGTGTTCTGTTCTGTGCTGTTGGAGTTTCCGCAGTGGGGCACTCGATATTGTTTCCTTTCCCTGTTCTTGTTTCCACTCATCGCTTCGCTAGTCAGCTCTCATACAACTTTCATTGATCTCACTCCATTTTTACCTGTACGTACGAATGAAACACACATCTGTATCTTACTTTCCATCCGAATATCCCTAATCCAAAAATTGCACTCAAACTCTTTCCTCCATTCTTCCGTGAAAATGATTCAAATACTTATCCCCCTCCACAAAAATATATACAAAATTAAACTTCAATTGGAAAAAGAATTGTCATGGAAATTTTTGAAGGGAATCCATGTGTGAATTTCGGATTTTAAATACATTTAGAATATTTGTAACAAATTATAATATAATTGAGGATCGGATGCTTGATGCTCGATGATGATGATGACGAATAATAATAAATTGTAAAAAATACTCAACGTCAGAAATGATGATCATGTATGTAAATTGATGGAATGGAGGGAAGAAGTGAAAAATGATTAAAAGTGGGAATTGATCCGGTTGGAAGATGAAGCTAGTGAGAAAGTTGAAGGTTTCTGAAGGTTTCGCATTAGATGAGCCCAGCGAATACGCGAAAAGAAAGAAAAAAATTAGGTAAAGAGAAAGAGAGCTAGTTGAACGTCGTATTCATTAGGGAGAAACTGGAGGGATCCTGAAACGGGATTGACGTGATGTGAATAAATATGGGCACTGGGAATCCTTTCAAGTCTTTCACTTTCAAAAGAGAGAGAGAAAAAGTGAAAAGTTTTTATCCTTTACATTCACCACACACAGACACAGACATAGACACACAGGCAGACACTGACACACACACAACTAACTACTAACTACAAATAAAACTGAAGAAAAGGAATGAACGTCTAAAGTCTAAAGTCTAGCAAAATCTCTCTTTACGTTTTCTTGGCACATCTAATACTTAATACAGTCCACCAGTCACTAGTCCGTACATTCGAAATTTCAAATAAACTAACGTAAATCCAAATCCACTAGCGCCACTCTTTTTTGCTTTCTCTCTCTGTGGAATCTCTCACGTCAAGAGCTCGAAGTAACCCAAAACCCGACAAAAACACAAAGAGAGTGAAAAGTTATACAAAAAGTCAACGGTAATGAAAGTGAGGAAAAAAGCTTGTTTGGGGGGAAATGTAGAACCCCCACCCCAACCCCCATCCCCACCCCCAATCAAACAACCAACTACCTTTTCATTACATTTAACACGAGATGATGAAATAGGACATTCAATTGTTTTCAATTTAAATCCCTTGCAAAAACCTCCTTATCGCTGGATTCCCTACACAAACTAGAAATCTAAATTCTTAATCAGGAATCAGTCGGTAATATTATATAAAAAAAAAGACTTTCCCCGTTTCATCTAAACAAAAAGCAGGGAGGGAGAACTTTATGACTTCTTGATGTCGATTCTCTCTAGAATATCTTTTCCTTACTTTTTCCGAATCGCGTCGCTCTATTTCTTTATGTATAAATTATTTCCTTTCATCTGTGTGTACTCAGCATGTTTAAGGTGGCAAAGGTGAGTCCTGATACACAAAATGAAAGGGAAAAATAGCCGTTACTCGTGGTCCGTGAGACCGTGAAACGTGGGAGACGAAAAAAAGGGAGATATAAATAGATAAAATGGAAGGGAAGACGGGAAATGGGGTAGTAAAGTCTAGTTTATCTGACAAGTAGTAAGAAACCTTGTCATTGTCAGTCTCCATTCTCCATTCCCCCACATTCATCTGTACTCTCCCGTTAAAAACACACACGGAAAGCAAACAAGTTTTTCTTCTCTCTCTTTCTCCCTCTGTTCTCCACTCTTCACTCTCTTCACTTTTCACTTTTCTCTTCCCCCGGCCGAAGCTGTTCAAGAATTTACTGTTTACGGGTCGTTTTCGACGGGCAAGATTCGAGACTCCAGACTCGAAACTGAAAAAAACAGAGGAACGGCAGAGGAAAAGACGGCGGCACAAAGGCTCAAGTTAGTTTCACGTTTGAAAGGTTGCGTGCACATGAAAGGAAGAAAGCACAGATATATATCTGTAGAAGGAGATGAGTAGATGAGACGGGACGGTGGGGAGGGAGGGGGAAGAGGGGGAGGGGGGATATCGTGGTGGCAAGAGAGTTAAATAAAGTACAGGGCATATAATAGGCAATAGTAATCGACAAGACTTTAATATACCCAGGAGGACCATCAACTCAACTTCACTTGTCATTCCAAAGATGAAAAATACCCAAAAGAGAAAGCGAGACGAGGAAAACCCACACGCCAGAGTAAGAGAAAGCCAAACAGAGAAGAGGGAATCGGTAAAGAGGGAGGAAGAAAGAAAGAGAGAGAGAAAGAAGGAATGACAGAGGAAAATAAAGAGAAGCTTCACGTACAAACTCTCACACTCACACTCACACATATCTATCGTACACTTAATGTTAAAGTCACATACGGAAATACTTCATGCTATATTATATGAACCTTGACGTTCTATTTTGGCTTTATCTCCTCGCCTTTCCTTTCCTTCTATGAAATGTGTACAAGTACATATAGTACAAAATGTGTACAGTCAGCGTGTGTGTGTGTGTGTATTGCTCTAGTGAGAATTCCCCTTTTCCTTTCCGTCCCATCGTTGAGTCTGTCTCTCTCGAAAGAAAAAACCATGTACAACCAAATCCAAATCGGCAAGTCGAGAAAAAGAGAAAGCAGTGGAGAAAGCGAGAGAAAGTTGGGGAGGGAAAAAATGAAAGTGAAACTTGTTCAGGGGAATAAACGGGGAGCGAAAAAGCACTCAAGTCTCAATTCCAGTTTAATGGGAGATGAATGAGTCCTAAGTCGTCCGGCAATGTACATACACACATGATATTTATGTATATGTATATTTATCTGTGTGTATGTGTGTATGTTTGCTCTTGCAATCAACTCAGGAAACGATACGGAAATAAAATGTACGGTGATTCCATTTCCAACTTCTCGAGTCTCATTTTCCTTCTCCCGGATGATTCTTTAACGATGATATTCCTTCCCATTTCCATGTACATTTCTTTCCCGAGTTTCAATTTTAACTGGATTCTTCAAATGGCCTTCACATCCTCTGAATGCTTTGACTAACATTTTGTGTACCATGTAAGATATTTGGTTTTGTCAAAAAGAGAAATCTTATAAAGCTACTCAAACGTTCATGAATAATCGAGACAAAATCCTGTTTCAAAAGTCTCATGAATAAACTGAAAACAATTGTTTACGTCGGAGAGCAGTGAAATTAATCTATTAAAATATCTGTTTGACAATGTGTATATGAGGGAATGGGGGGAATAGGGGGGTAATTGGGGGAGGAGGGAAAAGTAGTTAAAGTTAAAAGAATGAGAAACTAACCCGTCGTTTGGATTTGATGTTGTCCAATTGTCTCTGCGTACATTCGCCGATGGATTTGGAGCCCCAAAGTTCAACACCCACGCGGATATAAGTAAAACACATGGCGAGGATCGGCACGAAATAGGTGAACACCATAAAAAATACGTTGTATCTGTAAACAAATGTATCACAATCACAATCACAACCAATAAAGAAACGAAACACACATGATGATTCATGAACACACAGACAATCAAGTCGCCAATCGCCAATCACTTGAACCCAATAACAATTTTGTCCATGATAAATCTCTTTGTTAGTTTAATAGACTCTTCAATTCCCAATAAGAATCAGATGGAAGGGGAAAAGACAGAGGAGAAAGTTGTGTAAGGCCAAGGAGAGAGAGAAAGAGAGGGGGCGAGTAAACCAATAAGAAGTGTAGCCAAACAGGGTAAACATGATCACGATCACGGTCAAAAACACAACCCGCAACCCCGAGAAAAAAAAACAAATCAAGTCGACTGGAGAAGTTGAGAAATACAGTGAAAACCCAAACGGGATTTTTCCGTGGACAAAGCAGACAAATTTCGATAGAGGAAATTGAATTTTGATGGACACAAACGGCATTTTTATCCTTTCAATTATTCTCTCTCCTTTCCTCAAAAATCCCACACACACACTAAAACCAAACCAAACGAAACCCGAAACACGCATTCTTTTCCCCTTTTTATATTTTTCTCTATTGTATAAAATAAAATGTTTGAAGATTCTACGGGCAGAGTCTGACAGCGTTTGTTTGGATTGTGGATGTTTTTTTGTTTTGTTTATCTAGAGTCTAAGATTCGAGACTTTCCTTGACGGTTTTATTTTTTTCTATTTCCATTTGAGATTCGGTGGGTCGGTGGGTCGGTCGGGGAAAAATAAATTAAAACGGACAATGACCATTTTGATTTTCGTCTAACATTTCGGGAACAATTTTCCCTTGGGTTCCTCATTTGTCTCACTTTTTTCGCCATACGTTTGGATGCGGGAGTTTTTGTTTGGAATTCTGAAATCGAAATGACATCCTCCTCATGCACTTTACCATTTATCTTTTCCACCATCAGATTGTATTTTTTTATTTCCACAGAAGAGAATCCCAAATTTTCATGGACGAAAAGAAACATGGCGAGTTCTTCGGATTTTGAATTGCAAATGGAGAGAAATGGTACAATTTTTTCAATATGGAGTTGAGTTCTGTTTTCTGTTCACAGTGTATTTAACTCTATGAATTTAAAGTGCTGCTGGAAAAAAGGGAAAGAAAGAGAAAGAGAGAGAGTTGAGATTGCGGAGGAAGATTTTGATCGGGAATCATATTGGGGTATTTTGTATGGTGCAATCATCCGTTCAAATATGGAACTTTAGCGTCAATAAGTGAACCTGACATGGCGTCACTCACCTTCCTCTTTTTTTTCTTTTTTTTATCCCATCACAAATGGGATTTTTAATGGAAAAAAAAAAAAAAACTCAAAAAAAAAAAAAAAAAATGTAGCTGCGTAAAGGCTGAGAAATATTGGAAGTGTGAAATGTGAAATTCCGTTTGTGATGGATGAAATATGGCTGGCGATGTAAATCTAAATGTAAATGTAAAGTATTGACACGTGTAAAGAAAAGTCAGAGTGTAATCGTATTATCCTTCTATATTTATAATACATTGCTTTCATTCCTTATTTTGAGCGTTGAACTGTGGAAAGTGTTTCCGATTCCGTGTTCCAAAATTCCCACAAGCAAATGGAAACGATGAGGAGGAGCATCAACATCAAAATCTGTATTTTTGGCGTCAACAGTCAAAAGTCAATCGAGTCCATCGATGTTTGTCTAGTTCCTCTGTTTTTCCAATAAATGTCATTCCAACTGTCAACTGTCAGCTAAACTCACAATCAGCTGTGCGTATATCTACTTTCATGCAATTTTGATCGTCACCACTGTTGAAATTTTCTATATGAGAAATTCGGAAAAAAGAAAAACACTTTGAGCATCAAAAAAATCCCGATTGACTAGGACAGATCAAAGAGATGTTGAAAAATTGATGACTTTACTTTGAACATGTTTAAAAATCCAATTCCCAATTCCCAATATTTCTTTGCTATTTGTAGAGAGTAGAATAAATTTTTAATGGGAATATACATACATACATAAGATACATACATTGACTTGGATCAAACGAACGAACGCAATCTCTTTGATGAAAACAATGGGATTTCAAAAGGCATGTCAGACACTTTCAATTTCAATGGCAAGTGCCAAATGTGCGTGTGAATCCTGCACATAGAATATCCGAATTAGTTGAAACATTAACATTGCAACAAGACGACGAAGAAGACTAATCGAGAGTTGTAAACAGAGGATTTAAAGGAAATGACGATCCACTGCCAAAATGCTCAGTCTCCATTCTCTGTCTCTGACTCGGATCTGACGAGATGAATAGACAGACACTCGAGAAAAGCAAAGAGACGAGAAAGGGATGACACAAGATTTTTTTTGTGAATGGATGGTGATTGGAGGAGTTGGCGAAAGCTTGTAAATCACACTTGAAGAACTAAAACTATTTCCCAATTTCCGCAAAATCCTCTAATTTATATCCATTGGCTTTCTCTTTCTCTCTCTCTCTCTCTCTATTTTGCGTATGTACATCTTGAGTATGGACAGGAAATGGGAATGGGATGCCATAACTCCAGCTGGAACTCCAAAATCTACACATTGACAAAGTGTAGAAGACAATCTGTATAAATTTGTTCATAGAATTGAGATCCTTCAGGCTTATCACTCGCAATATTCAATCCGACACACGCAAACACACTTGCACTCACATTTCCGAACCGGATTTATTTGAGATGGCTGGGAAATGCATTCGATTCGGGGGGACACGCGGAACTGTTGACTGCCACTTATAAATTACACTCAGACACACACACATTTGGATCCGAGAAGAAGAAGACTCTATTGAACTAATATGACCCATTTCAATTTGAGATTTCCAATTCATACTGAAACTCCAAACTCCAATCATTTTCCTCCCCTTCCAAATCCAGAGGCAACAAAGTGTATGTACTTATACATACGATATATACGAGATTGAGATCCCATGAATGATTTCCTCCTGCTCAATCCTCAGTCCCTTTTCATTAACTAACTAACGGGACTCTGGGAAGGAATTCCCTTTCCAACCAAGTTCATGACAGGGCAACTGAGGAAATGTGAAGTGAGGAGTCCCGGATTTCTGCTTGTATTGAAAACAAAAACAAAAACATCCGATAGATCGCTTCAATGGGAGTTGCAATGGATTATGGAGAGAAATCCTTTACCTTTTCTTCATCTCCAGCGTTTATTTAAAGGACTCGTTTTTCCTTTTTCATCATATTTATTACTCCATTTGTTTGAGGTTGAGTTTGTGTTGGTGTTGGCTCAGTTTGTTGGGATGTGTCGAAACTCATTGTTCGTTTATTTTAAAATGAAGTGAAGCCTTGTTTCTTGTTTCTTGTCTCTTGATATTTGGAAGGAGACGAAGACAGCTTCTCTGTTATATATATAAATTTGCGTGTGCTTGTGCGTGAGCGTGTGTGTGTGGTCATATATTTTATTGAGTTTAGAGTAGAGCATGTTGCAGCATACGATAGAAGAACACGAAGGGAGACGCAGAGCAAAGAGTCACGAACGGAGAAAGGAAAAGGAAGAGAAGTAGAAGAAGAAGAAGAAGGAGAAGAATCCTCCTCTTTCCACTTCAGCTCCAACTTGACGTCCCAAAATCCCTTCATCCTCATCTGTCTTCTCTCGCTCTCGCTTTCTCCCTCCGATCTTCGTCTGCTTATTCTCCTCCTTTTTGTTTCTTCCATACTTCCATTGCCTGCAATTCCATTTCCAACATCTACAATTTGCGATACGAATTTGACGATCTACCACGAGCCAAATGTAAGAAATAACAAACTCAACTCGAGTAGTCTCGATCAGTTCCCAAATTTTTTCCTTCCGCCGCCTCATTCGTAGTTTTGGCCGAGGTCAAAGAGAATTCCAACTTCCAACCTCTAACAAACCAAAGCATGCATAGGGTCCATGCAAAATATGAGGAGAGAAAATTCAGAATGAGGAAAACGGATCAATGGGAGCAATCGTATGATGAAGAGAGACACGTTCCTCATCCCATTTCTATTGTGTACGAGGATACAAATGAGTCCCCTTTCAATTCAACCTCACAGTGACAATCCTCCTCCAAAATCTACCTTTGGAAAATGGAGGACAGCTTTTTAGAAGAAAAAAACAGCAAACGCTTACAGACAACCGAAATTTTGAAATGGAAATGGAAATACAGATAGAAATAGGAATGATGAAAAGAAGACTTGTAAAGGAAATTCTGTCTTTCTTGTATTTAAATCACCGCTTTTCCCTGCACGCAGAAAGCGAACACATGAAAACGTACAAATGAAAGCGGAGGGAGAAAACGAAAACGAAATCGGAAACGGTTATACCGAGAAAGAGAGAGAGCGAGCGACGCTTTGGAGAATGAAGAGAAAGTTGAAGCAGCTGGAGCTGAAGCTGAAAGCCAATTTCCTATAGCGGATTTCCCTATCCGTTTTGGTCATTTTCCTTTTGACTTCCTTTTACGTTGGTTTGAGCTGGAGCTGGAGCTGTGGAGTTTGAGAATGGAGAATGGAGAGTTGAGAGAGAGATTCCGATTAAGTGCTGTGAATTCCGAATGGGAATTCCGTGCGGATTCTCCTCTGGACAATGTTGAGGATTCTTGGCTTTTATCGTGTGTACATATTTGGATTTTGGGGATAAGCTGAACCAATCTATCCATCCACCAATTGTTCTCTCATAGTTCAATGAGCAATTCAAAGGGAAAGGGATTCAAAGGAATTTCATCATCATCACATCACATGACATGATAGCAGACGAAGGATATTCCCCATATCCATTCCCCCCACCCCCTATATTTCCCCCAACTTCAAGTTCATTGTTCAATTAAACTTACCAGTTGGATACGAGACGACGACTCTCTGACTAGGACGGACACTAAAAAAACCACCACAATGGAATGGACTGAAGAGAGACCACCGGGATTTTTTATCTGTATTCTGGGATCAGAATCTGATCATCAGATGCATGTGCCGATTATAATGGAGAAGAATCGTGGAGGCAAAAAAAGCGGAAGACCACACGGGATTTTTTTTATTGGTATTTAAGAGGGAGAGAAATACTTGTAGGAGAAATGATGGGCAAAAAAGGATTCCTCTCCATCTCAATTAGGAAAATACCAAAATGTATATGGGAGGAATTGGAGGACAGCTCGAGTATTTCAGTATTTCATTGACCGTCGTGTCGTCGTCAGTCGTTGTCACCCGTCACCATCTTTAACAATTTGATGGTCGTCCTTTTCTCATCGTCAGTTCTCTCCATCCCGAATTATTCTCAAACCATTCATTTCAATGCAATGGGTGTGAAAACATATGGACAGTTCATTTGGAATTCTATACACCGACTGGAACTGCACTTAAGTGCACATAATTGAGGGGTGGGGGCAAACGGTTCAAGTGCCGTTCTTATTCTCAACTGACATATACGAATACGATGAATATCCCCCCAATTCCACAATTTCACATGTTCTCACGTTTGAATTGGGCTCGAGTATCCGCCCACAACACATTTCATCTTAAATTTGAATGGGCGCAGTTGTCAATGTCATGAGAAACTTTATCCGTAAGATAGTTCAAACGATTCTTGTTCCTGTTCGTAATGTCTTTGATGGCACACGAAACTGTCGGACTGTAATTCTCGCATTATGAGCCCATGTAAAGATTTTATTATCGGGGAGTTCCCAGCTGTGAGTGCCCATCCAAAAAATAAAACACTGAGAAGTTCAAGTGCGGGAAAAACCGACTGACGAATGACTGAGAGAAGGAAATACAAATCTTTTTTTCAGTTTTATTATTATGAACCGAAAATGTGCGGTTAAAAAGGGTCGTCGGCCGTGGTTTTTCTATATGGAAAACTGAAAGCTGGAGCGGAATCATATGGGAATTTAAACGACGAGTCAAAGAACTCAAATTCAGAATGAAAAGGGGAAATTCAATTAGTCGAGAGCGGACAGGTATTTTGTAGAGAGAAAATAATAATAATAATAATATGGTGGGAATGTCAATGGGAGCGAGCATGCACTTTAACTATAGACGTTTGTTGTGAGTGGGGAAAAGAAAAGCCATTCTACTTCAACTTACGATATGTACGCGCTGGCTATTTAACATGCCCATTTTCATTTTCCCTCTTGTTTGGCCCCTGTTTATTCAATTTCATTTTTCTAATTAATTTTAGTGAATGGACTGGACGTTCGTTGTTCAATCCTCATCCCTAAAATCCATTCCAATTTCCCCTGTTGACACCAACGTGTAAACAAAACTTTTCCTCATGGCAAATTGACGTTGAAAAATGAGGACAGAAATTAATTATTTTGTTATCGTTTTCATGGGGGGAATTCCAACACTCATCATTGTTACAATTATTAGATCAAAACGTGATGAAATATCAACAATTTCACAACATTGTCAAAAATTCCAGTTGGAATTGAATTGAAATAAGATAACAATGATTAGAATTTGTTTGCGTGCGTGCGGATTGCAAAATATTTTGCGCATCCAAACAAACAAACGAAAAGGAAAAGCGAATGTGATATTCACCAGAATGTTTTGTTGCATCACTTTCACTCGAAATTCAGAATTGAGAAGAAAGAGAAAGCGAGGATTCACATTCTAAATCTCCATTTCCACTTGAGTACTTGGTATTTTGGTATTTTGGATGGATGTGTGACAATTGAATTCTCCCATTTTCTATTGCATATTGTACTTTATGTTATTTCACGGCTCTCTTTCCTTTTCCTCTATTTGTTTCCCTCGCAATCCACTTTCCCTGTCCCGAGAAAATTTCCATTTTGGGGGGAAACAAGTATAAAAGAGAGAGAGAGAGAGATAGTTTGTGTGTGTGAGAGCGTGTTTATTATTCATGAGAGTGAAATGTGATGGCGATGGTGGGTGTGAGTTAAAATATTCTTGGGAGCAATAGCAATGGAATTGAAAGTCTGTCATATCCAAATATCTGCACACAGTAAACCAAAAGTTGAATCCATATCGGCATTCAAATCAGAATGAAGAAAACAGAGAGTAGAGGTGAACGGAGCCGGGATCGAGTCCTCTAAAATGTATCTCTATTATTCATATGAGCAAGTGATTATTCCCCTCTCGTCAGTCTATTAGAGAGTTGAGAGTTGAGAGATCCGACAAATAGCTCTCATCAAATGAAAAGTAAATAGTTCATAGCGAAAGTACTCTGATGATTCTCATCCTATTTTGTTTAATGAGAGTCGTCGACTCATCACATTTCACACGACTCATCGTCATCGTCATCTTCCTCACTGTTGTTTATACAGATAATCCGTTTCGATTAAAATTCCTAATGAATTATTAAATAGACAAAATGTACTGTAGATTTCAATTTGTCATGTCCCACTGAAACGGATTACGAAATCAAAATCAAATGGTCATGTTTTTTGCATGGAAATTGCTTTGATTTGTCATGGCAGGAACTACACAAATATCTTACAAATATGTGCAAATATTTTGTTACCATTGAAATTCCAGAAATTCTAATTTTCAAATGTAAAATATGTAAATTCGTGTGTGGACGAGTTGCAGTACAAATACAGATATCTGTATTTGTAGGAAGTACAACAAGACATTTGGCAAATGTAGGTGTGTGCTTTGGAGCACTGAGATTGGAGATGGAATTTAAATTCATTCATTCTCATGTTTCTTGTTTATTTGTTTGTTTGTTTGTGGACATTGTATCCTCATTTGGCGTGGGCGTGTGTGTTTGTGTTTGTGCACGCGCTAACGTTTCACGTTTCATGTTCATGATGACAATTGATATTAGAAATTGGAATCGTGTTCCCCTTCTCAAATTTGCAATTAGTTAAACAAAGTCGGTGAACTACAAATGAGAATAGGGACAAGAGAGAGAGAGAGAATAGGAAAAGATATAGCCCATAGGATTTTCCCTCCAATACTTGTAAAGCTAGAAAAACTGGAATGGAAACGCGGAGATGCCCGCCCGATGTGAAAGAATTCGACTCCTCACCAACGACATTTGACAAGGACATTTAGAGCGCGTTTTTAGGAGGAAAACTAACAAAAATGTGGAAAATCCCGTACATAGAAAAGGGAAAACTGGGAAAATAAGGATGCGTGTCTTGAGAAAAGTCGAAAAAGAGAAAGAAAAAAAAACATTGTTGGAGGAGTAAGATTTCATGGCTGTCCATGTCCATGTCCATCCATAATGTCTATGCCATGAGAAGTGGATGGATGTTAAATGGAGTCCTCTTTTCCCCCTTTTCCTTTCCTCTCCACTTTTCCCCAGTCCACAGCCATAAATTTTCTTTTTGGATTTTAATGGAGCGTTGGCATGCAATCCTTTCTCTCTCTCTTTCTCTCTCTCGCGCTCTCTCTTTCTCTCGTTTTCCTTCTTCAAATGCAATGACCAAACCAAGAAGGAAAAAAAAACTTCCAAACTTCCAACAAAATAATTACGTTCAATTGAAATATGGGCGATTGTGAAACTTCCAAATCCCAAATGCCAAAGCCAAATATAAATTCAAAATCCCACAAAAAAAAAAAAAAATTCGACCCTATTTCCAAGTTCGTCAGGTTTCCCCGTCATCCAAGATGAATTTCCCCTTTTGACATTTTTATCTGACAATGAAACTTTCCTCTGAGTTCTGAATCCCTTTATGCAAAAAAAAAAAACTCTCACACTTTAATAAATTATAGGGATGTGAAAGTACTTTTATTTCAATTTCAATAGAGCTATCCATTCTGGATAAATGAGATTCAACAAAAGTGTGAATAAAGCTGTAAACGGGAAAGGAATATACTGGATTCAAATTGAAATGGAGATGTTTGTCGGGCACTTGATGAGTTATTCCCGTGTAAAATATGAGGGCGTTTACCCATCGCTTTCTCTCTGTATGGAACGGACAGCAACAGCAACAGAAACAGAAACAGAAATCCCATTCAAACTGAGATAGATCCGGGGGGAAAAGGCTCGAAAGAGCCCTTGACAATTTCAATTGTGGATTGTGGATTTATGGGAGTCGCCCATAAATTCGGAGTCAAAGCTTCCACCACACCTTTCCCTCGTCATTTATCGTATAAGTATTGACTTGGACGGATTTAATCTCGCCGGGAAATATTTCCCCATTGTCATAAGTGTCATATTGTATTGTTTAAGTCCTTTTGAGACTCCTCGACAACGACCGACGATGGACGTGATCATAAATATAAATACAAAGACAAAACAATTCCAAATTTATTATCAACGGTAATTTGTTTGGTTTATTCAAGATTCCTCCGATATAACAAAAAAAAGGCTTGACACTCAAAAACAGAGCCGAGAAGAGCAGAAGAAAAGAAATGGAAAAAACAAAAACAAATGGGGTTTCAAAGGGATTGAAAATATGAAAATAAAATCCAGGTTTGGGAAGGAAATGTACGAATAAGTTAAAGTGTTGAAGGAATGGAACAGAATCGCGTGCATAATTTATTGAGAGTCGAGAGATTCGAAAGATTCCACACATTTCCTCAAAAATAGGTAGGTTGAAAGTTGTCGTCCATGTCAGTGTCGGTAGCATACTTTTACACGTACAACCTAACAATAAACTACCACCACCAGTTTTCATTTCAAATTATAAACAGAGAGAGAGAGAGAAAAAAATGTATGCAACTGATTGACATTTTAATTGTTGATGATCTCCAGCAAGATAAGTTTTTTGAGTGGTGGCAGCTCAAGAGATGAAAGTAAAAGAGTGACCCAAAATTTCCTCTTGAAGGAAACCAAAAGACAATTTAAAATTTCCATTTGGTCGTTATCGTTGGAGGAGATTGAAAGTGAAAGTAAGTCCACCAACATTTGCCGAATGCTAAATGACTGGAGCTCATCAATATTGACTTTATGACCGCCGCTTCTTAACTCCTTAACTTTCCTCCGTCTCCGTCTCTCCAACTTTCCCGAACAAACGACCAAAGTTTAATCAAAATCCACATGTAGGCTGTAAATGGGAAATGTGAAATGATGAGAATGCGAAATATGTGGATGTGATTTGAGATCATATAAATGGCAAATTATGAGTACAAATTGTCGTCCTTGCTCTTTTCTCTTTCATCCTTTCACTTTGAAATGCGATGGAGCAGCGGTTAGCGGCAGCCGAGTTTTATTCTCCTGGGGTTTTTGTTTTTGTAGGTAGTTCCTTCCTTCCCAATTCCTTTTGGATCGTACCGTAAAACAAGGACACGTGGAAACCACGCAAGGACACGGTTTGGATTGGTTACTCGGCCATGGGGCAGGTTTTCAGTTGGCGATTGGCAATTGGCAATTAGCAATTATCAATGGGCAATTCACATTGGCGCATTTTTGTAATTGTATACTTTAAATTTCAAATTAAACATGTAGAAAAGAGGGGAAAAAACTTACAGAGACTCGAGGTAGGACTCTGAAATAGACAAAGAACAAACAAACAATCAAAAATTAGTATCACAATTTGTATCTCATTCATTGTGAATGGCATTGATGTGTTGGTTGATGTGGAAGGAAGATGAAGAAGAGGGAATGGAAATGGAATGGAAATGGGACTCACGTGTTTGAGGGCCGTCGGGCCATTCCGCGTAACAAAGGACGATGGAAGTCTCGGCCGTGAGTGGACGCTCAAACGTGGTAAAATAAAGTCCCATGGGAACGGAGAGAAAACAGCCCCAAAACCAAATCCCTCCTGCAATGGCCAACGTCAATCGTTTCCCCATGCGAGGACGCAACGGATTCATTATCGCCATGTACCTATTCACAAACACAACATTTATTTAGCTGCTTCCCCAACACTTTTGCTATTTACTATTTACGATATTCATGTCCACATAGCATAGATACATGCACCGTTTACATTTTACACTTTATGCAGCTCACACGGGATTTTATCCTTATCGTTAGTTTTATGCCGTAGCCCATCATTATTTTATTATATTTTCATGTTTTTATGGTCCCTTCTTAAACGGAAAGAAGAAATTGCGTAAGAATTTCCCAGGATGCTTCTACAGCGACACTATTCGATATACGGCGAATGAATTTCTATACAAAATATCAAGGACAAAAAATTCCCATATGCACAACTGCAGCGCTGCCTGCGCTCATTCATTCCAGTGCGCATTGCAATTTACTCCGTGAAACATAATATTATTTATTACTCGTTAGTTTCCATATCCTACAAAGCTTTTAACATATTCATGGGATTTCGGGGGATTGTCAGGGTAATTTCAGTTCCTTTCCTTTGTCATGTGGGGAGTTGTTCGGGATCCCTGCATCTGAATATCGTATGCGTATGCGAGTCGAGTGAAGCTGGAGAAGAATTTAATTCATATTAGCCTTCCTTGATTTTGAGAATTTAATCGGAGAGAGAGAGATAGAGAGAAAGTGAGACAGAGAAAGGAAGAGTCGGCAGCGGTTGTAGGTTTCCGCTCAACATTTTAGCTGACATTTTCATGCAGATGAATATTATGGAATTAAGATGAAGATGGAAATAAAGTTGTTGGGTCGGTCGGTGGGCCGGTGGAGGATGGAGATGGAGATGGAGCAGACGGAGAAGAGGAGAAAGTCCGTGGGCGACATCCAACTTTCTCTTTTCTTCTTCTTCTGCTTCTGCTTCTTCTTCTACTGTGGAGTGAGTGAGTGGATGAGAGGAGACTGATTAAGTTACCTCCGGTTCTCGTTCCAGTTAGTTCCAGTCAACAAAACGTTTACAAGAGATTTAATGTGTACACAAAATGTTGTGAGTTGTTCCAGCTTTGACTCTCCTCTTTATCTCTCTCTCTCTCATTCTGCATTTGAAGACCAAGATGAGAAAGAAAATCTGGGGGAGCGAGAAAGAGAAATAGAGAAATGGGGAAATGGGGAAGAAGAGAGTGAAGACTGAAGGGTCTCTTTTTACTATTTTTACTCAACTCCCGACAGATCCCCACCACCGCCACAAAGCACAGATAATTTCATTTCTTAATCCCAGCCAGCAAATAAAATCGAGATCCTCTTCTCTCTCTCTCTCTCTTTACAGACTACATATAAAGAGATATAAAGAGACATGTGTACACGGACATGGAGTATCTGTATAAAGTATTTCCCCCTGCATTTCCTCTGCCAAAACTCTCGTTTTCTCTCACGTCATTTCATCTTGGCCCGAAACAACAGGAGACAACTTGTGTGTCGTCAACGTCAACCCCATTCAACATTGAACATTCAACACTTGTGACTGTTTCCCAGAAAACGGTCCAACCAAAACAAGAACGTAATAGTGTCTTAAATTTAAACAAACAAAATTATTTCCACGTCTGAATTTTCTACATCAAATGAATTTTTTTTATCAACTTTTCCACTTTACATTTACAGAGAAACTCTTCGGATTTCTAAGCATTTTCTGGGACTTTTTTAGTTCTTCTAGTTCGTCTCTCTGGTGGCTGATTATCTTTCCTAACCGCTAATTTCTCGTCTGTAATAACTTTTAGTGTTTTTTTGTTGTTGTCTTGTTCACACTTAACTTTGGCCATTTGAGTTTTTATGGTGCGCTCAGAATTAACTACAAATACAAATATTCATATGGAAAATGTTTGAAGGCGTGTGTGTGGAATTCAAAAATCCAAAAGACAAACACGGAGATCCTTATTGTAATAAATTATGAATAATTTTGAGCGGAACGTATTATAAAGTCACAGTGTGAGAGATTTAAGAGGAGAGCTCAACAACATTACCAGCAGAGGAAAACGAAGCAAACGAAGAAGAAGAAGAAGCAGAAGAAATTGTGAAATTGTGAATTGTCATAAATTTCCTGGGTGTTCGTATTCCGGAGCCGGCTGATGCAATTTGGAGTCAAAGTGTAGCCATCCATAAATATCAACGGATTTTTTGGCAGACAGTGAGGCCAATTCTCACTTGACTAACTTTCCCCGAAATTCTCATCCCACACGGACGACCCTTCAAAACTCAAGCGTCGAGTCCCCCCCACCCCCCAAAGAAAATACTCTCATTTTCAAATGGTCCAAGTTTTTTGTTTTTGGAAACAGACTTAAGAATTGTGAATTTCAGTTCTTTTTTTTTTTTTTTTTGAAGTGTTGAAGAGAGAAAGGAAAAGGGGAAATGTTTTTCACCAATGCTGGATGATTATAATGATGATGATGATATTTTCACACGAAGATGAATGTGTAGACTTTTTCAACTAGATTTCCCTACAGCGAGATTTATTACACTCCATTTCCGACTTAACCATTTCAGTCTCGTTTCCACATTTTTCTTCGTATATGGCAAAAAACCTTACAAAAAGACATTTTTGTAAGCTCTCGTTATTAAGTTTTAAAAGGCAAAAACAGAATAAAAAATACTTTTTGGGTAATTTGGGTAAATAATTTGCATAAAATGTACATTTGGATAATTAAATTCATTTATTTTTGGAAGGATTTTGTTAGTCTAGTCAAAGACGTGTGCGACATGGTTCACGTTTTTCTTGCTCTTCCATTTCCACTTTGCCTTTCATTACGGTTTGCATAATAATTTCAAATGGAATGGAACCAAACCAAACCAGCGGGTAAAAGATTAGAAATTCAAGACTTGAGAATGGATTTAAAACAAAAAACAAGTGGACTAAAAGGTTTCATTTGGCATTTGAAGTGGAGAATAAATGGGGAAATGAGAAAAGTCATGGTCTATTCCTGTTGTCACCCCTCAATTTTCAATCTTCAATCTTCAAGAGAAAGAGAAAGTGAGAAAGAAAGAAAAAATTTGTTTTTTACGCGTCTTTTGTAAGCATTTCTAGGGTTTCAGAAATTTCCATGGGTTCCGGCATTCAGCACAAAATGGCAATGTACATATTTCCTTTGATTGTTTGTAGGTCGAGGACAAGAAAACTCGAGACATTTTTTTTTCCTAGTGACTTTTATACCTTGTAAAAAGCTTTAAGTTTAGGACAACCCACGCACAGTACAGTGTGCAGAAGTATGAAAACTAAACCAAAGGAAATCCACGGTATATATAGGAAAAGGAAAAAGTTAAAATATACATATATAGCGATATTTCTGTGAAAAAATTGAGCATTTAAGATGATAGACGGGCTAAAAATAAATTATTATTTTCCATTGTCAATTAAGTAGGATATGTTTCCCGTACTGAACAATTACAGCTGCTCCCGCGACAGTTTTTTTTTCTGAATCCCATTTTGGAGTTTCACTCGGAAGGATAATTGAGAATTGAAATTCGCGTCATTCCTGTGGGTCAGGGTCACTTTTAGTCCCACAATTCGCCAACTTTTACGTTTTACGATACATTCGACAAATGTTTCTTAATGGAAAACACACTGGGAAGTTGGAAAAAACACATTGAGCTTAAAGACGATTTTGGTGTGTATTATTTGCTGTGTATCTTAACTTGGCTAATGTACATTTAGTTGATTTTGTTGTTGGAGTTACACACAGATATTTCTATGATTGGTTGTTTCACAAGTCCATTCAATTCCCCAGCTAAAAAAACTCTCCATAATCGTTTAGTCCGCTTCGAGATTGTCGACAACCCCCCACCAAAAAACTCGGTGTGCAATGAGAAAACACAGACAAATAAATACGCGCTTTTTTCTTCGTCTTTTGCATCTCCTGAAACGGATGATGAAGAGAAAGTTCTCTTCTTCTGGGATTAAATGGGCAGGCGATAAAAATAAAATTAAAATTAAGGAGACTTTCTCTTCTCCATTTACGAACTCCACTTTACAAATTTACAACTTGTAAACGAACCAGCTCCTTTTTCTTCGGATAATGAATTTCACTATGAATGAGCATTTAAATTTAAATGAAGTTGGGAATGCATCCAAACTCCACTTAGCTGCATGACCATGTGTACAAAAAGTACAAGGACAGCTGAAATTCAATTTAAAATCCTGGGTTTCCCTTTTGTTTCCTCATACTTCTGCAGTCAGTTCGTCCTAAAAGTAAAAGTCCAAACTTTGCATTCAAGAAGAAGGAAGCAAAAAAAAAAAAAATGTTCAAAAAATAAAGGAAGATGGAAAGGCGCTAGAGAAATCCCCACCACAGACAAACGATTAGGGGAGTTGTTGAAGTTGTTGAATGTCGCATCTATTGCATTGTCGTCCCCAACCAGAACCACTTTAGTGTGAAAGTTGAAAGAAAAATGACTCATTCCCATCCGTTTTCTCTCCATTACCAAAAACCAAAAACTCTAAAATAATATATGAACAATTCCCAAGTATTTTATTACCTCCCCCCAACATTTAAGACATTTCAGCTTTTTTTCACTTTAACTTCTTGCTTGCAAACACCAGCGCAACGAGGACGACGACGAGGACGTCAAGGACAAAAATAAAAATCCAGTGGAAACAAACAACGAGCGAAGTGAATAAAGGCCTTGGATTTCATTAGAAACTCTGTCCCCAGATCGTCCATTATAAACCAACACAATGAAATTAAAAAGGAAACAAGTATGTACACAAATACAAGTCCATAAACACAAACAATGGAATTCAAATTCAAATGTGCATGCATATTTGCACATGCATGCAAATATGCAAATAATGTCTGGGATGCAAAAATGTTTGTACTAGAGTGAAAGCAAGAGCATTGTGTGAGGATTGAGACAAAAGACGGGCGACTTTTATGACTCTCTGCTGCTCGGCCCACCACAATAGAAAAAAATGAGTGAAAGAGGAAGAAAACAATGAAAAAACCGTAAGGAGACGAGATTAACTTGGTTAAGTTGGAAGTTGGAAGTGAGAGATGGAACATGGAAGATAAAGATAAGCATCTGTTATCTGTTATGTGTTATGTGATAGGCGTTTCCTTCCTTCCTATATCCATTGTCTTTTGTCTTTACTTCCCCCCTCCCCCCCCCCCCCCACTTTCCAGCTCTTTCGCATAAACCCCCAAGAAAACTCTTGCCAATTTGAATGTGAAGACGCCTCATAATAATATAATGCCGACAAGTACAAAACAAAACAAGACGACGAGGCGAGACGAAGAAAACGTCCCCACTCCACAAGAATCTCTACATTGAAAAGCGAAATTAAGCATTTAACCAGCACTTCCCTGCCCCCTTCCCCCTTCGTTTTTCAAGTGTACAAAGTCCTGTGACAATATCCAAGAAACTGACCCAAAATCCACCGAATTCAGATTCCCTCAAACAAAACCATGACAATTCGACATAATCTGTAAAAGTTACCGAATCAGTTTTTTTTTTTTTTGCTTTTATGCAGGAGAAATCCATAAATCCACGATGTAAAAGATAAATGGGCAGGGATTTATCAGGGATATGATGAAGCAATGTCAATGTGCATCAAATATTCGTAAAATATGAGAGATTTCAAGGCCTTTCCTTTTTTCCATCATCCAAGTTGAGGTTTGAAAGGAGGTTGACATGTATCAGAATATCTGTATCAGATCCCTTTCTTGGATTTCATTGTCTCTATATTTTAAGTACTCATGGCCACGCCGCAGTGACGTCGTAAAAACTAAAAAAAAAAAGAAAGTAAAAGCTTTCATGCTGTGGAATAAGTAAATAAAAACCAAAAACAACCAGAAAACTTTCCTCTTCCTTTTAGTACCAGAAAAAATGGAATGGAGACACTTTCCCTTGTTTCTCGGTACATATGATATGTACACGATAGGAAAGATAGACGATTCTTCACACACTCTGTAACTGTATGGATGTGAGTGGTCTCTCTCTCTTTCTCTCACTCTCTCTCTCTCTCTGGTCTCCACACATTCACATTCACATCCTCACCTAACAAAACAAGACATGCTATCTTCTTTTTTTCTGGATTCTTTGGTGAAAGCATTGGGTGGATGACGTCACTTTCACGGAAACATACTTCTGGCCCACACCAAACCAAACACCAAACACTGGAGAGCATCAAGTAGCTCCAGGCAAATGCACAATACAAACATTGTCGTCACACGGTGTGTAACTGTGTATGTACGTGGCCTACTTGTCGTCGTTAGTACAATAAAAGGCTCTCGCTCTGTACTTTCTTCAAGGATAGTCAGCGTCTCAAGTATCTGAATGGATGAAATGGACTACTTGGAAATGGACCTGTAAACTGTAAATGCACATCAGGTCAAGACGTCAAATAATACTGTCACAAGGAAATAAAGTACAACCTTTAGAAAAATGAAAGTACTTTATCATTGAAAGAAGGACATTTTCCTGCCAACTGTAAAATTCACTGACTGTTTGTTCACTATAAGATAGTTTGTATTTTGATGATAAAAATGTCCGGACTCTGCATAAACATTTTGCTCAATTGCAAAAGGCCCATTTTTACTGTTTAAGCAGTCGAGAGTTTCGGGATTTTTTCCTTTTTAAAATCTCCATGAGAGTGGAATTTGTGGTTTCATAACAGAAAATAGAAATAAATGCGAATAAATCACCAATCACCATAAAACCATAAATTTCCCATTCATTTGTTGTAATAAATCCTTCGTTTTTGGACTCGATGAAAGGGATTCGAGAGTGCAACTGTACGGAAGCAGAAGCAGAAGCAGAAGCAGAAGCAGAAGCAGAAGCAGAAGCAGAAGCAGAAGCAGAAGAAGAAGCAGAACCATGTCTATTCATGGAAATATCTATAGATATGTCTGTATGAATGCAGAATAATAAGGGACGCTAGACAAGAGTGAGCAGAGGCGAAGTGTCCCCATTATTCCACCATTATGAATCAAAGATGAACGCTGACTAATCACCGAGTGAAAGCAAATGTGCAATTGACTGCGACGGAATGGTGTTTGTATGCGTGTGTTTTCTATTAAGAGGCCACACCAGCTGCCATTTAATGCCAGGGAATAATAATAATAATAACGAAGAGACGAGAACGAGAGACGAGACCGAGAGGCACAAAAAAGGGGTTACTCGAAACTCGAAACGCAAAATGAAATCAAAGAAACTAAAATTGAACTAACACAAGAAAAAAAAGTCATGAGAGTTTGCAATTTTATTTCGACTTGAACTCGTGTTCTCCTTGTTCTTCATCTTCTTCTTCTTCGTCGTCTTCTCTCTATCTGTCTCTGTCGTCTGTCAATTCTCCCTTTTATTATATTTTTGGGGAAGATTTATGGCCCTTTCTTCTCATTCAATTCCAATTCTCCTACAATTCCATATATTATTATAAACTCTGTGATGCCGGATATGCAGAATATCCAGAATATCCCATTATTTTACAGCAGTACTTGAACTTTTCAATATCCATTTCCCTTCTGGATTGCAAAAAAAAAAAAAAAAAATGATGGGCTCCTTCGTTCTCCTTGTCACAACTCGATTATAACTTGAAATTTGATTTAGTCAACCAAAAAAAGTGATCGCACTTTTTATAATATCAAATTTTTACAATTGAATTTGAACCGTGTACTTTGATTCGAATATCAATTCCATGCGAGGAGTTGGAATCCATTTTTTAAATACGACAGATCTGGACGACAAATACATATGCAATTATTATGACAAATGAATGAATTCCATTTGAAATTTGAAATCATTAGAAATATATCTGTATTTTTTAGGAAAAAATGGTACGATATATTTTGGATGAAAAATGTTGCGAGTTGTTGATGGAGGACTTCGGATTGGATGGAAATATTTATAGTGGAAGTGGATCCCAAATATTTCCATGTATTTCCATATTTCCATGTTTTTTTTCTCCATTCATTCGTCACGTCACGCTATTCTTTGCTTTATGACGCCCAGTGGTCCATTGTCCAAAATCTACGGACGCTACATAATAAGATATTTAATACGGTTTCCTTGTTGTCCTCCACATTCTCACCATCGTCAGCCTCTCTCTCTCTCTCTTTCACGTTTGTATAATATTCAAAATGTGAGCCAAAGTACACATTTTTAACGCACGATCAAGTCGGCAATCTCTCTTTCGCTCTCTGATTCAGATGGTAAAGAAATGTAATCCAAATGACAAAGGCACTGCTACTTTGAATTCCAATTCGTCGACGAGTATTTCTACGAGAGCTCAAAATATGTACTTGCCCAATCCATTTCCATGTGGATTCTGCTTCTGCTTCTGCTTCGGGCTCTGGATATGTGAAACATGTGATGTGAGAAAAGAATTCCAGATTTTCAGAACATCCATAAAATTTATGCAATATCCAAAATACCAAAATACAGCATGTCGCATTTCGGATTTCCTATATTTTCGCCTGAGCTGAGAAAAAAATCCAAAAAATCTGTGTCTGTCTGCTCTGGCAACAAAGATTTTCCATGGGGAAATTCCCAACCAGATAAATCTCTCGATTTCCTCTCCCGCGATGATTCCACAAAGTCTGCAAAAGTCTGCGTCTCTCAAATTCTAACTACAAAAAAAAACCGGGGAAGTTTGTGTGTGAGAATATGGAAATCCTTCAAGTGTACAAAAAAAGGAAGGAGAAGGAAATCCAAATCCAAATCCAAATCGTTATCAAAATCCGGTCTCATATAGTTAGTTAATTATCCGCGCCCTCATTTCCGACGTTAATTTAATCATTCTCCTTCAAAATTTCATTATGAATGAGAATCGCCGGAAAAATGAAGGAATTTTGTCCATAGAGATTGTAAGAATTTGCTAATAAGTTGGGGAACCAACGGATTCTTCTCATATTTGGCCAAAGGCTAAGGACTAGGATCACCAGGGGAAATATTCGAAATAGAAACTAGGAAATAGGAACTAGAAATAGGAACCCCACCAAAAAAATAATAAATGCCAGAGTTGATCAGTCAGATGAACAAATGGACATGGACTGAGATGGGATTTCTGTGTACAGATACTAGGAAAAATTCTATGATATTTCATGTGTGCGAAAATTCCCGTGACTCTCTGACTGATTTTCACTGGATTGATTCTCCATCTCCATCTCGAAAAAATCCCACTCTTTTTTTTTGTACATTGGGGAAGGGAAAAGAACTAAATGGAAATGGAGTTGACGGTTTCTCAGAGTTTTTCCCGAGCAGACAAATAAAGCCAAATGGAATTTGTGTAGGGTGGAAGAAAAGGAAGAAAAGGAGAGCTCAGGGTGCCAAAAAAAAACCTTTAGCCTTTGAGTCAAGTTTAGTGAAAAAGATATACAGCGTTTCTCATGTGGACTTCATCCCATAAAAAAAACTCCTGGGAAAATCGCAGAAAACCCTTTATCCAAAAAAAAAAAAAAAAAAAACTCCCGAAATTCCCCGAAATATTGATAAAAAAAAGTGGGGAATACTTCGTGTGGATCTCAATGGAAGTTGGAACGCAAATTGAAATCTACTGCAACCGCACAGTGTAGCCTTGTATTTATGTATTGTATGCTTCACGTAAGTTTACGATATAAATATATATTAAATAGAGGAAATAAATGGAGATGGGGGGAAAAGCATGTGCCAGGAAATAGATACGAATGTTTCTGGCTGGCTGGCTGACTGGCGGAATGATGAAAGAGGGAAACAAAATACGTATGGGAAATTGTTGTCTGAGAATGGAAAACTCTGGAGATCATCATGTATAAATTGGGGATGCAGAGGAATAGGTTATATCGTAAGGATATGTGTCTGTACAAATGATGGACTTGCTCTCGCCTGGGGACTTGTTACCGATCCCACACGGACACGCACTTAAAGTACACACATCTGCATTATATCTCTCCCTTAAAAAAACCGTCGTTTCATAGTCCATGACCAAAATTTCTTGACTTAACTTAATGCAGAGTGCAGTCAATATGGGGATTTTGGTAATGTTAAGGAAACAGAACTGAGATGTGAAATACAGATATGATATAGAATCCATGTGCAGGCACAGTGTGCAGCTAATGTGAAGCTTGAAATCACTGCGCAAACAGTCACAGAAAATGGGGAGTCTCAAATCAAATCGAAAAACATCTTGTGTCTAGTTCGAATTGCTTGCTCTCGCTATACCTGGGAAAATCGGAGAGATCGCCCTGAAGCAACCAATTTATTTCCTTATTGCATCCATTTTCAATAGAGAAATTCATTCTCCGTTTTCAATCGAACACACACGCAACATCTCTCGAATATGGAATAAGAAAAAACTAGCGGGACAGGAAACTACGATATCTTATACAAACATGCAGCGACGACTTCATAGAAATATTCATAGCATCAAATGTGTATTTTAAAATCAAAATGCAAACAAATGGGAAATATTTATTGATACATGGTGAAATGATGAGATTTGACTGCAAAACATATACCTTCTTGATTTCATTATTTTCATCCATTTCACCCCCCGATTGTTTCCTTTACTTCCATTTTAAATTGTATAGATTGATACATAGAAAATCATATGATGATTCCAGATTTCATCAAAGTCCGAATCCCAAATAAATACGATACAAAAAATCTCCAAAAAAAGGTTTAGAATTTCCAATCGGAGACTGTGAAGAAGATTTAAAAAAAAAAAATCATTTTTTCAGACTTGGAATTTTAGACTGTTGGGAAATGTGCGTATCAGAATTCGAATTTCGAATCTGTATTAAGTTTACATTTTCATTTTTATTGTGCAAAAAGAAAAATCTCTCAAGAGAAAATCCTCGGAATTCCTTTCGGATTCGCATGATATTTTTGTAGTGCGGTGAGATTTCGGATTTGGGGAAAATATGATGCAAGTAAAAAAAGAAAAAAGTAAAAGATATATCGGCAATCTCCAAAGAAATGGCGTTGGGGACACACGATAAAGTAGATGAGTGAAGGAACAGACAGACAGACAGACAGACAGAGCACAGTTGAATAAGGAAATACTTGTATGTACATACATATTTTGGTGTGTGTAGCTGGGAATTGGAAAAGTGTGGACTGGAGAGACTTTTCACTTGGCTAACCCTCGGGGGACTTAAGACTTGAAAGTGGAAAGTGGAAACTAAACCGTACAGAGTTCTCTGACTAAACAAGAAAACAGGAAGGCAAAACTGAAGAGGAAGGCAAAACGCACCAGTTTCCAGTCTTTTTCTTAAAACAAAAAAAAACTGAATCCAAATTCGAATCCAACTGACACCAAAATGGAACCCACCACAAACGAGGATTTAAAAATACAGATATATTAGACGAATGCAAGAGAGAAAGAGAAACAGAAAGAGTCAGAGAGAAAGAGACAGAGAAAAAAGGAGAAGAATAATAGTTACAAATTTTCTACAGAGTTTTTCACTCAGGTTGCAAGTCCACCATTCTGTTTTTCATTCTAAAAAATATCCTCTTTTGTTTTTATTCGACGCTTTCTCTCCCCTCGTCGTACTCTTCTTCTTCTTCTTTTTTGTCTTATCTTTATCCCAACATTTACTTTTTGAACGGTGTAGTAATCCGACTTGCTTCTACTTCTTCGTCTCGAAATAGGAATGAGGATGAGAAAATGGAGGGAGAGAGAGAGAGAGAAAGAGAAAGAGATATAGAAATAGAGAAAAAGAAATAAAAACATGGATATTTCAAGATGACTCCGAGTCACCGGAGCACAGCAGTCAAATTCAAATGAATGAATGAATTTTGGAGCAATTTAATCATTTTTATGGCTCCGTTTTGGTTCTGGAAGAGAGAGAAAAGGAAAAGGGCGAAAAGGGAGAAAAGGGAGGCCCATTTCCAAAGAGATTAACCAAAATTACACACGAGGAAATCCTTTGCTTTTCCTTCTTTTTCTTTCTTCTTTTCTTCGTCGTGTCTTCATCATAAAAACCATCTCCTGATCTTCTCCGTTATCTTTGAACTACTTTCACAGAATTGTCTACACAAATGATTTCATCTCTCATTCTCCATTTCCCCAAAAAACTTATTATTTTCATTTTCATTTTCATTTTTCATGCAAGACCGACATGATGATTTCATTCTCTCTTTCTCTCTCTCTTCAGCCAGGTTATAATGAGAACATACAGATAAAACAAAAGGTTTTTCAAAACCATTATCCCACATTTCATATTTAATATCACTGTCGTTGAGTCTTGGGCGGAGCCTTCATTGACTTGCATTAAATCTTTGCTATTTTGAAATGTACTCGTTGCAAATTGTAAATTGCAATTGGGTTCAGGTTGTTTTGACTTAAGATTCTAAGGGAAAACTACGTCGTTCTCACAAGCTTCTTCCGGTACTTTCCCCACTCCCCAAGAACTTGAGGGAATTGAAGGTGAGTCTCCATTTGAATAATTAAAAACCCACTTGCAAACTTTCTACTTTCTGTACTTTAAAATCATCTCTCGTCTCAAGTCAGATTAAAATCCAACTTCCCTTCTCAATGTTTCACATTTCCACCCCAGAATAATCTGTTCCATAAAAATACTGCCAGTGACTACACACTTTATTCCATTTCCTCTGCACATGCTGCTGCTGCTGGAATTGTTATTAAATTCACAACGCTCATATGAAATTAGCATTTGACATCCCGACGGGTAAAATAGTACGGAATTTAATTTGGACATTATTGAGGATCCTCCGGACATTCAGTTCACATAAACCAATCACATTCAACATCAAAGATGACCTGAAAAAAAAACAAGAAGCCGTTTCATTCAATTTTCTCATCGAGGACTTTTTTGTGTTGTATCCGAGCGGATACAACTCTTTCGTTTTTTCGTCGTCAGTCGTATAAATATTTGGGATTCTTGTTTCAAATTCAAATTCAAAAGTTTAGTTTTATTGTCGAGTCGTCTGTGTCTTTGTACTACTGAAAGGATTCACAATTTCCACATTCACAAGGAGAAACAAAAGGAGAAAGTTAAAGTTAAAGTCGAGCGGAAATAAAATGAAAATTCCTTTCACATTGGATATCTTGTGAGTTGGAAGTTTCATTTTCTATTGTTCTCAACCATTAATAAATTCGTTAATTACAACCGTTTCACATATCGTACATTGTATGTGCACTTATTCGTAGACTTGGATACACTTTGATATCCTACACTTCCTTCTAATTACACTCATAAGGAATTTAACTGTGAAAATTCAAACTGATATTCCACATACTTCCAACTTATAAACGCCTAATTACTAATTAATAAAGGAAATGAAGATTCACTGATGCACTTTCCCTTTTCTCTTTTATCCTTTCTCCTTTTCTCCTTTTATCCTTTCTCCCTTTTCTTTTTCTAATAATAATAGCTACCTTACTACGATACTTTTATCCGTATAACTCGCAATGGGAAATACTTGATGATGCGGAAAACAAATACAAACGAGTATGGTTGAGCTGAGCAAGTTTAGCGAGCGAGAAAGTGCACACCAAGTGTTTTGTCTTGTCGAGAAAGAAAGCGAGAGAAAGCGAGAGAAAGCGAGAGAAAGTGAAGAAAAAAATCATGTGGAAGTCGTTGGAGTTTTTGTTCCAGCTCAATGGAAATGATGATACATGCGAATTGGGACGGACTATGTGTGCTCTGTGTTTGTTAAACTGGTGTTTTTATTATTCTAATTCTCCTTCCGGGGAGTCAAGCTTCACTCGTTCATTCCTTCATTAGTCTTGGCTTACATCAATTAAAACGAGGGAAAGATTTGACTTTCTTTTTCCTTTTGCGTATCTTTCTCTCTCTTCCTCTCTCTGCCTTTCGGTCCTCGGTGGTTTAGATTGGGATTGAGGTCGAGGATTACAATTGAATTAGGATGAGCACCAGAGAACAACGAGAAAATTAGAGAACAAGAGTTGCAGATACACTTTTTTCAAGACATTCCACTTCAAGTGAAAGTTTTTTACTTGAAAGTATGTAAAAGATACGGAAATGTTTAAAGCATACGGCTGGCGCTGGCACTCAACTATGGATTTCCATGTGTAACTCATAGCTTCAGCCTACACACTTTGACTTTCCAGTCCTTTTCCTTTCTTTCTTCCTTTCTGGGGCTCAAAGCCATTTTAAACATTTTATAAAAGGGGCGCTATAGGAAGAGAAGAGACAAAAAATAAAATAGGAACGCAACTTTGCTTTCTTTGTCAGGTTGAGAATTTACAGATGAAATTTCTCTTTGAAACTCTGTTTCACTTTCACTTTTAACTGTCATTTAATTTTACCACGAGTTTTCTAGGTTCTCGGTGTTCCATCTTCTTTCTTTCTCTTCCTTTTATTTTGGACTTGCCAGTTCTTTTCTAGTTTTAAGTCCGGTCACCCATAGAACACAAAGTGTTTTGTGCATTATTAGGATAATTTTTATCTTTGTCTAAGGATGATTTAAAGAATTCATATCCGTGAATGTAGAAATTGCTAAAAAGTTTTCTTGGTGCTCCAGAAACAAAGACAAAGGCAAAGACAAAGACCAAGTCCAACCAAAGGAAATGGAAATCTAATGTCACAGGACTCACAATTTAATCAGAAAATCTTCATTACGGATAAAATTACATTTTCTTTTGTGTAACATTAAGAAAAGGATTTGAATATTACATGGAATCAGAATGGATCAACTCAAATTCAAATAGAATCGAGTGGAATCTACTGGAGGGCAGTTGACAGTTGGCATTTACATGTACAAACCACAACTTCTCATACTTTTTTGGAGGGGGGAACCAACTTTTTCTAGAATATATCTTATAATATGACAAACAAAGGAGGACTTGAAAAAATCGTTTCAACTTTCTGCCCTCCAGTCTGGAAAAGGGAAAAAGTCAGCAAGAAAATGAAAGAAGGAGAAAAAAAAGAGGAACTTGAAAATAGATTTGCACTTTTTCTTTTCGTTTCATCAATTCTCTGAATCGTCCAAAGTTTTATAGAATGAGTAGACAAATCTATCGAAATTCATGACAAGAAACTTGTCAGAGCTGTGAAAGTGAAAGGGACTGGAGGCAATCATCACTTCTTTCCAATATCGTTTTTGCGTTATTGAAATTGAAATTCTGCACATTGTCAGATCATTTTTGGATACATACATACTTTGAATGGGGCTTTGGGAATGTTTTGATTTTGATTCGAATGATGAGTGGAGATGGAAAGTAATGAGGAAATGGAATAAAGTTGTGACTGGTGCGATGGTTCATGTTTTGAATTTGACTGGCCTCACAGACCCCACGACGACGGATCGTCTTGAGTCTCGCGAGGATGTACATAATGGAAGCACTCGGTCCATCTTCTAATACAATTACCCAATGAAAATCCATTAGACTAATTGTATTTGATTGTAAATTTATCGAGTTGGCTCGACGAGAGAGAGGAGGAAAACGAACGTCCAGGATATTTGACACGGAGGAAAAGGCAATCGCAATCGTAATCGTAAGTCTGTACAGTTTGTAATTTGGAATCGTAATTCATTTGAAATGACTATTTACTATTTACTCTTTACTCAATGCAATGAAACCAGAGATGGATGAACATTTTATAGTTTCTCCAAATGCATTTTCCTCCTCTCGATTTTGTTTTGTCCCTTGTGAAATTTCATTAAAATTCTCAAGCGATATCCGCCAAAACTAGTTCATCTAGTATAACTCGATTTGGATTTGAGTTGGAAGCGAAACTCGAACTCGTCTGTTGTTATTGTTATTTGTTATTGTTATTTGTACACAAGTGTGTGCAATTTTACATTACATTTGAATTTGAATTTGAATTACTCACACGGAGAATTTAATTAATGGCTCATTCTTCTCCGTGTAATGAAAGTGGTTTCAATTCAGACTGAGACATCAAATCAATGAAGCTCAACTTTCATCGTCATTTGGAACTGGAAATCTACCTACTCTTTTTGAACGGTTTTTTGTTTGTGTAAATACAAATTTGGTTTGGTTTCCTGCATCAAAACCATTGCAGATTTTTTTGGGGTTCAAATGATGTTGAGATTGTGCTGTGACGCCTGTTCAAGAAGTAATGAAATGGGTTCTGAACATGAAATTCCAAAGTTATCGAATTTAGGTTAAGGCAAACACGATAGACTTTTTAGACTTTTGGAGCTCAACTCAGAGACATATCTGAGGATAATTACGCGCTCCCAAAAAACAGAACAAAAAACAAGAGGAAAAGCGACAGTCGGTCATTAGTCGTCGTCACCATCGCATTTTTATCCCAGAGCTTTTATAACTCCGGTTGAAGAGTGTGTATGAGTTTTGTTTTTTGTCTATTTGTACAAGATTGTGTTTCGTGTCATGAGAAACCCATTTGTGTTTTCCTTTGTACTCGACCAAAGATTATAAATGAAAAGATAATAACGAAATGATTCCATGGGATTGGCCATTGGCCATTGGGAACGTCACACGACTCTGATTCGTGCGTGCTCCAACATAATTACATTAATTGAACCACCAAATTGCAAATATATCGTATCGTCCGGCTGAATGTTTCAATGCAGAAGATACTCAGAGTCCGGATCCGAATCTCGAATCTCCAACCAAGTCCCTGTCACCACATACACATACAAAAGACTCCGGATCCATCGATGCGAACAAACGAATAAAAATGATGGCGAAAACAAACAGAAAGGATTTGGATCCGGATCAGAATGTGTGTCCAAACATCCAAACATGATTATTCCGTCCACATTCACAAATCAAATCAAATCCTTTCCTTTCTTTTCTTCTTATTCGTCTTCTTCCTCTGATGTCTCATCGTCATTCTTACTGTCGGATTCGGGAAATGTTTTACCTCTCCGCATTTGTCGTGTGTGAAAGGCAATTCGACTTCGAGCAACAAGTTTTTTCTTGGTACATAAAACCGAAATGACATTGCTGTCAACAATGTTTCTGAGTTGTGGGCTCGGATGATTGTGAAATATAAAAAACAATTCTCTGCGTGCGTGGTGCACAGATCGTAGATCCACGATTTTTGACTCTCTACATCTACATAGACATTTTGATACGTTTTACCTAATTATTTTATAAAAACGAGTGCGAGGAAAATGAGTAGAAAAAACTGCATGGATTTCGATGGAGTGTCGATTGCTTGAAGAGTCTCCCAAAATAAATGCACAGTGTCAGCAAAAATTTGTATGGGATTGCAAGTTGAGATAGTATAGAAATTTATCAAGGAGGAATTCAGTTGTGTGTAGTTTCCGTTGCCGACCGTGGAATCTGTCATCAGGAAATTCATCCTTTCTCGCAACTTTTTCCCCCTCCTTGACTTTTCTGCATCTGTAATCTGTACAGGGCATTTTTTTATACATTTTAGAGCAGCATCCACACTTTTTTTATCTCTTTCTCTCTCGTTCTTGAAAATGGAAGAGGATGATCACAATAAATTATGATTATGATTAGCCAGCAAATTTGATAATCAATAAAAAAATCCCTTGGAGCATTTGGCCCACCCACCAACCCACTCACCCCCCCCCCCCCCATCCACACGATACTGCACGACGACACGGCTCAGGAATACAGGCGAAACGGAAAAAAGGGTGTGAGAAATGAGGAAAGCTGCTGTCTGTCTGCGGAAACAATCTCAAATAATAATCATAATGATGTTTTGGCTAAGATTCGAGTAAAAAATGGGTTGTCGGTTGTCGGAAGTTCAAATGTCAGATGATCCAAATCTGAATCCATCCACATTCAATATCAAATTGCCAGTAAAAGGTGTGCAAACTTGCTTTATCCCTCAAAAAGCACGAGTTTTTTTAGAGCGTATATGGACAATATTAGGAAAACTCTAGGGCAGAGAAAAATGAGAGGGCGAATATAAAAAATGTGTTGAAAAAAAAATGAGAAAGAAAGCGAGAGTAAAGAGGAAAGAAAAGGACGGGGGAAAAGAGTTGAGTAAAAATGTGGGTTGAGCAGGGCCATGAGGAAATATCTAATTATTTACTTAGTAAAGCAGGAGGAGCAGAAGCAGGAGCAAAAGCAAAAGCAGCAGCAGTATCCAAGTTGATTTTTTTCACGTCTCTCAAAAGAAAAAGCTTTCAGACACTTACGCTCTCCTCTCTCTTTCTCTCTCTCTCTCTGTTTTAGACAACACCAAATCTTGATTAAGGCTCCAGGCTGAATTACAACTTCAACCATACAAAATCTTGCCGTTTTCTTTCCCTTTCTTCCTCACTTTCTCTCGCTCGACTCTTGACTCTTGACTCTGGAAACGGGAAATATTTGGCCAACTCTGGGAGTTTCCTTGAAAAGTAGGATAAGAAAGCGAGAGAGAGAGAAAGAGAGAGAAGAGGAAGAAGAAGAAGAAGGGAGAATGTGAATGGTGAATGGATATGGATTTAACCACAGAATCCCTCCCTTTGACTTGTATTTGACGTTCCAACAACACACAAATTATCAGGCGCTATCTCGCATCACTTTCCCACAACTATAAGATATGTAAGTAACTACTACTACTAACGACTAACTACAACTACACACAGGCATTTCTTCCTATGCGTGTCTTTCTCCTGTCTGATGTAACGCTCCTCTTGTCCTATTACATTACATTACATTACTCTCCCCAGTTCAGAATCAGTCAAGTTTCCTCTCTCTCTCTCTCCCTCGTTCCTTACGTAAATGTTGAAACTTGGAGTTTCTGAGTGCTTTCACTTTTGAGCTTTGCCCTCCTCAACTGGCTGTATGGATCTTATGTGTGTGTGTGTACACACACGAGGAAACAAAAACTCTCGGTGGATTCCTTCAAGCGCTTGCATGTACATTTAAACTACACATTGCCTGCTCTAAAACTCCCACAACGTTCTCCTCTCTTTTCATTCCTTCACGCTCTCTGTATTTGATAAAAACCCCAATAAATACCAGCTCATTGTCAGTTGGTTCGGTTCGGTTTGGTTTGGTTTGACTTCTTGATGGAGTTGAAATTAAATTAACGCGGAAATTTCCTCAAAAAACTCCTACCAGTCCCAGTTTGCCCTATTTTCTCTTGACAATTGAACCCAAAAAAAACCTAGTGAAGGGAATAATAAAAATGGGAAAGGAATTGGCGGAAGAAACGACGACGTGCGTCGACTTTCCCCTGCTCAACTCATCACACACAGTTAGACAGTGACTTAATTGTCAAAATACTGACTTTGTCCCGCCTACATTGTACATGTGTATTTGGATTTGACGTGCCTGTGGCGTTTGACGTTTCATGGCCAAGTCTTTTCTACTTTTCTCCCTTCACTTTTCATTAACTCCTCGTTCACGCGTCAAAACGTGTATCAAAAAAAAAAAATGATGGGAAGAGTACAACAGTTTACCTGAAACATCCATAGAAAAGAAGACTGGGGATTCGGGGTTTAGAAACAAAAGGAAGGGTAAAAAAAGGAGCATCCAAAATCCAAGGGGAATTATTATATTATATAATTTTGAATAGACTACATTTTTTTTATCACGCTTGTTATTTTAAAGAAGCCCGTGAGGATTATGGAAATGACAGGTTTTTCATCTTGAATTTAACGTTTGACAGTTCCTTAAATTACCAGAAGACAGAAGAACCAAGAAAGCATATATTTATGTACGCTTTTTGGAATTTGAAATGTGCATCATGTGCTCACGTGGAAAATGTTTACATTTGAAATCTGTCAGGCTTCAAGTCAAGGTTTTGTGATGTACATTAAAAATTATTCTAAATCGGTAAGAAAGGAAAAGTTGCAAGTTGCTTAAGTTATCTTTATGCTAATTACAAATATTCTAAAGCCTCGAGATCATTATGGGAGGGATTGGATTGTGCGTGGGTGAATGCCATTAGCCTGCCCCCTGCCCCTGCCTGCACTTTCATCCATCTCTCACCGTCCATTTTACACACATTCGCCACAGTAATTAGTCAACAACGCACAATGCAGAAACACTTACAATTCCTTACTGTGTCTGTGTATTTGTTATCCGCAGATAAGCTCAAAACTCTAATTTTACACACGGTTTGTACCTATAATTAGAATTCGCAGCTGCTGTACTGTAGTCTCAACCGGAAGTGTCCTGTAGCGAATTAGCGAGAAAAAAATCTTGAGTGAGCAAGGGGCGGAGTT
>JAIUND010000918.1:0-47645 GCA_034699125.1 Gisinianus flammeolus | reverse complement strand
CCACCTCTTAGCAAAAAATGTGACACAAGTGAGACAAGAAAATCTGTGCGGGACGCTAGGTGCGACACCCTCGGCGACACAATGAGACGCGTGACAAAAAAAAACCTTAGGGATTTCTTGTGACACTTTGTTTTTGCTTGCGACCCGTGTGACTTCCCAGCTATGGTATTTTAATACCTAATGATTAGGACACATATTTATTGTCTTTACTTTCAGCAGTGTAACCTATACAAAATTTACTTAGGAAGGGATGTGAGGTATACGCAACATTTTAGATTTCTCAACGTTGCATTTTTCTCTACAAGATATTCGACTATGAATAGTTGATATTTTATACTTATAGGCAAATGATATTCATTGCATAATGAATGTAAAGCTATTTAAAATAAATACTTATTTAACGGCGTGGATATACAATATACATGGATCGAGTGATGCACATACTGAATACCGAGTGGTAAGACAGATAAAAACAGATTGATGTACATGAGATTTGTTTGTGCCAACATGGTTGAATTGTGACCTTGCGTCTGCCGTTATATATCTGTATAGTGTATATGGGGAGAGAGACGAGAGACTGGAATGAAAGAAAATAAGTTTTTATTGTCAATCTTCAGAATATATCAATTGCCATCTTAGTTACAGTAGTCAGTCACATACTTACAATTCAATAGAAATTAAAATAACTCTTATTCACTGTCTCTCTCATTCTTGTTTGACCTGGAAGATAAATAAACGTTGAATGAAACAAAACTCTCTTGTCTGTGTGTACAATAATCCGTTGAACGAGGAATGATTAATCGTTCAAAGTCCACCATTTACTAATACTTGAATCTACTGATTCTTTTCGTCGTTTTTTTTTATCTCGTATTGATTGAGTGCGGTTCAACAAGGTTTGACGAAGAATATTTTTAGTGGAAAACATTCGTGTCAGTTTATATATAGTTTATGTAAAACGTGCTTGGAATTAATTTCTATATTTCTTATAGATTGAGAATCCTCATTCCATTTTTTGCACATACTTTCGAAGGCAAACACAACTAAAACAAAAGGGACGATTAGATTTTGATTTTACAAGCATAATATTAGGAATTGAAAGTATATAGTATATATATATATTTCATAAAGATTGAAAATGAATAAGTGTAACTTTTCTCAGTACCAATTTCTACTCGTTTGTGCACAAGTACTGCTGCTTTTACAGTGTGGTGTGGAAGTGGAAAGTCATGAGCATGAGCACATTCATCCGCAAATAAGTCCACAACCCTTCAACTGGACCTACACTGTGGATCTGAAGAAGATTGTTGGAGTTGATTTCAAATGGTTAGCCAATGAGAGCTCGGATTGGGTTACGATGGAAATGAGTTCAAAAACCAAAGGTTACATTGCCGTCGGATTTTGTCCCCAGTGGCATGGGTCTATGAGAAATTGTGATTTGGTCATCGGGGGTGTTGACGATCTTACTGGAGACGGCTATTTGGTTGTACGTACATTTCAGCCTTTTCGCAAAAAGATTCAATATACTCAGCCGAGTCAGCTCTGTGTATTTACTATTTACATTTTCACATCGAATTCCCTTACAATTTCTTAATCCACATGTAAGATATTATAAACAATAATTTTTCCAGGATTATTATGCAACGGACAATGAGACGCCGATTAAAGACGCTTCCCAAGATTACTACTTGATCTCAGCCACACAGGATGGTTGGCTCACGACAATTGTTTTCAAACGGAAATGGAACACTGGGGATAGCAAGGATGCGAATCTTGAGGTAATTTCTTAAGAATTCAATTCAATTATAAATAGAAATCTACATATAAATTAACAATTAACGGTCTCATTTGAATTAATTATTACACTCTTTCAAAACGTCAATTGAATTTTGTACATTATCTGTATTATTATAATATTGTATCATTTAGAAGGACAAAGTTCAACTGATCTGGAGTTTTAATCCTGAAGACGTGAAGGACTCGATGATAAAACCACATGACAAAAACACTCGAGGGCACACCAAAACGATGGTCTCATTGAAATCCCCTCCGGTCGATAGCCTGCATTCGGATGCTTCCCATCATTTATTCAAATCAGGAAACTTATACTGTGTATTCCTCTTCATTTTTATTTCAATTTATACGACATTTTCAACGAGAATTCACTAACGATACGAGTCCCGTCCACATACTCATTTTACCTTTAACACTTCTCCTCTGGTACATATATACTTAAGTACTATCCATTTAAATTTTCATATTGTGACAGTCCGTTGAATCTCTTTTGACACTGACAGTGATGGGAGACTCACATCATCGTCCTCATCAAGTAAAAAGCATTTATTTGAAATTAAAATCTTGTAAATGAAAAAGAAAAAAGGAAATATAAGAAACAACACACATTTTAAAATGACGTGCCAATCAAATGGTAAATATTTAATAATTAAAACCTTCCTCAATGAAATCCTCATATTATAAATATATCTGTACATATAGACTAAAAATGACCACATCATGCCATACAGACTTGAGACAACCAACATGATATCAAAAATGACATGAACGCATTTACTATATAACTTTTATAGTCTATAAGAATTCAATTTCATATAGAGTCAGAAATGGGAAAAAAATGATTGACAGACAGTATATTCAGTACTTATTAGTATTTCCCCCTTACCTTTCCATCCTAACCGTTATTGTGACTTTGAGTCAACGGAGAGGATGAGCATATACGAATTTCAATTTATACATTTGACGATATATGAGTACGTACATTTGGAATGCATACAAAGGCATTTATGTAGTTGAATTCGTGTGGGAGTCTTCTAGACGGGAGACAGATTTCAGTGTGTTACTGAAATAGAGAAACATATATATATCTTATAATACTTGTGTCATGAGACTTTATATTTTGTACATTGAAGAATAATTGTAAAGAATGAGGCAGGAGGAGATGAGGACAATCAGTCCCTCCGTCATTCATTATATTTTTTAAAAAAGAAAAGGATAATTATTTCTTGTATACAGAATTCAGATTGAGATGAAGAAGAAGAAGAAGAAGAATAGAGAGAGAGAGAGAGAGAAGAGAGTTAAATAATAACTCTGCTTCTATGATTTTTATGGTATCAAACCGTGTGTGCTGATTCTGTTTTAGATTCCTTGTAAAAGACGACGGAACGGAGTGAGAGAGAGAGAGAGAGAGAGAGAGAGACATTTTTATTTATATGTCCAACATTCAGCTTTCTTTGTTCCTCACTGAAGATGACGAACAATGTTAATGATAGCCTCAAGATAATTGTCAAGGATTGACAATTATAACATTTGTCTAATGTATTAAAATCCTCACACACACAGATATACGAAATACGATATTATCGTATATCATACCATACTGTGTAGCTGTGTATGTGTATGTGTATGTGTGGATACGTATATCTACATAATATATATGGTAGGTACATTTAAAATATAATTCATATTATTATGCAGATTTTCCCGATTCTATTTCTTTTTAGACGTACAGAGTAGATTCATACATATTGCAGGGTCTACACTGGTGAAAAGTATTGCGTTTGAGGTTGACAGTGAAATGGCCTGAATCTGAATTCATGTACAAAAGACTTAAAAAAGACAAGAGATGAGACAGTTCCAAGTTGAAAGGAAAGGAGAGAGAGAGAGAGAGAGAGAAATGGACTCGACGAAGTGCATGCAAAAAAGAAGAAGAAAACTGACGGATATTTTTTTTTCTTGATTCATTGAGCAGATTGAGCAGACGGATCTGTACATAAAAAAAGTCTTTGTGTTTCTCTTCTCTGTTTCTGTAGCTCGACAATTATTTTTGTATTGGGATATTGGAATACTACGATATATACTCCAATATTTCATAGTCAACAGTCAGTCTCGAAATCGAAATGTCGTGTCGCATAGATTCTCGAATATATAATAGTGAATATGTTGTCTGAGTCACTGTATTTTTCCACCTATATAGATATTTTATAGATAATAGATACTATTGAGTGTTGAATCAACTTTTGAACTTTTAACTTAATTAAATCTTCAACTATACCGACTAGAAAACTAAAGGGAGTCAATTTATCATGCATTTATTTATATGTAAGTAGGTACTTTTTGGTATTCTCTACAAAATTTGCAGGAGTGTGCAATACGTCATTTGAATTTTTTCCACTATTTATTGTGCATTTTAGTCTGCCATTGTACACTGGCAATAAAAATTAGAGCGTACATAAACATTTTTGAGCTTAATCAGTCTAAATATTTATGTGCGGTAAAGAACCGTTTGTTTTTTGTTTTTCATCCCTACAATTGCATTTGGCAAATTAAAAGTATTTTTTATGTTTTATGGTATATGCATGTTCAAAGTCAAACTTTCACATTAGGATGACTTTCTTCATTCATTTCCTGTATGCATAATGAATGAGACCAATCTATGTTCATACCGAGGTAATGGGAATTCTATGAATTTTTTCGCAAAGTTAAATTGGAACAGAATATTACTGGTATATGAAGAATAAAAATACAATTTCCAATTCTGATTATGTATGATGTACAATAATATTATAATATGTGTGCCTGGAGATGTTTTTTTTCAAAGTCATATATGTAATTAATAAAAAGAGAATTGACTTGACAGAAAATTTATTGGTTTATTATTATTAGTCATCCACAAAACAAAACAATATTTCTCTCTACCTCACGATCAATCTAATTTTGTGTGTGAGTCTCGTCCTGAGATTCTCTCGTGTTCCGTCAATTTTTTCACCTAAGCGATAAAAACAAATGACTTTGGATTCCTAATTAAAAAATCTCATGGTAAGTTTGTGTCTGCTATATGTATGTTCATAAATATATGGAAGTAGGGCGAACCATTTGAGGCATGAACGGACACGGGGAAAAGAGAAGCATCATATAATTCATATAGTAAAAGAGGAAGGAGAAAAAAAGGAAAAGAAGAAAAACTTCAATCTTGTTTAAACCATTAAAAAAATGATCGTGTTGAGATTTAAATTGAGTAAATTGCAAAAATTGTAAATAGAGACATTTTGGAAATGAGATTCATGCCATGACATGCTATGCAATCGTCTTTGTAACCGACATTTCCATATACGATCAACTCTACGAGATATTCGTAATGATGATTTTTAAGGAGAAAAACTAGTTTTTTTTTTCAGATTGTTTTAATAATTAGACTCCCTCATTTTATCATCAGAGCATCTCACCATAATAATAATAATACTACTAAGTACTAACATAATAATTCTAGTGACGGAAGAACAAGAATAACACACACTACAGAAGAGAACACAACAAAAACTCATGTGTTGTATTTCCATATGTGTATACATATTTTCATTTATTTGTTCTCAGTTTCTCAGTACAGAGGCTATACCCATTTGCTATTTCTATTTTGTTATTTCTCCCTCACTCTTTCAATTTATGTATATGAAACGAATGAGCTCACGAACACATTCCCAAATCCCGCAAATGTCGTGCAGTTTGACAGTTGTAGAGAAATCAAATCCAAATCTGTGAAATACACACACATGTACGTACATAATATGTACATACTTATATATACACATTTGCGAGGATCTATTTATTCAAAACTTGGTCTCACAATTGGATTTAAAAATTACACGGCTTTGGAGTTTTGAGCACAAGTTTTGTCATCATTCAAAAGCTCTGTATATTAATTTAGAATAGAAAATAAAAAAAGGAAATATTCAACACGTGAGTATGAAATAAAATACATGTTGAAATAAATAAATAACTTGTCCTTTTATTTTTCTTCTTCTTCCTCCATTTCCTTGGTATATCAGCAGTAAGCACACAGTTAAATACCTGTATAATGCTCTTTTCTCAATCAACATGCTCATCCTTTTTATGTCTTTTTACACAGTCAGTGAGAGATCCCATAAGAAACAAGTCATGCTCACGACTGTACACGAGAAAAAAAACGAACAAACCGAAACTATCGTCGACAATGACTTTATTGATTTGCAGCTCAAAATCCTCTAATTGTCATAAACTTGTCATAATTACAAATGGTCAACTTGTGGTTAATGAATGAATTTATGTACGATATGTATGCTCAGCAGGGACATTTACGATTTACGATTACGAGCCAAACCTTTTTGTATATAGATATAGAAAAGATGGGATTTTTGTGAACTCTCTCGTTAATAAAAATTACCCATGAAAAGGATATGGGATTCGAAATTTGAAAATTTGTGTGTGTATTTCTTTTGGTTGGCAGTCGGCATCAAACCTTCAATGGAAACGGAATACGCGTGAGAATTGTAAGTATCATATTATTATGTATTATAAGTAAAAAAGGAAATCATTTGGTTTATATGAACGAGAGAGTTGCAAAAGTCGTCGTCGAGACAAAAAGTTTCTCATTTCGTAATGGATGGAATTTGACCAAGACCCCAAAAGTACAAGACAAGGCAAAATAAGATAAAAAAGAGCAACATGTGTAATGTAGAGAATTGTTAATGGAAATTCGCTCTGTGTGTCACCTGGGCAGAACAATAAATGAACTATGGAGATGGCGATGGCAATGGCAATGTAAAAATGGGATGAGATGATGAGAGCAAATAATGTTGTGAAGGTGTGGCTTTTTTCTTCTTCTATAATCTATATACTATACTATACGGACTACAGAAAAGCGTGAAAATAAAAACAAAGCTTAAAAAACCATGGCTGATAACCATACAACTCAACGGACGAACCGCGTCAACAAAGACAAGAATTATGGCTGGGTTACCTTTGAGTTCATGGCTCAAATCTCAAATTTGAATGCATATAGGTAAAAAGTAAGCCATAATAATACAGACACACACACATGGACTATCGTAGAATTTTCTCATATTAAACACATATTATTATAGAGACACTTACGCCCTTTTACCTTTTCCTCCGAACCGCTTGAACCGCTTGAACCTTCATATTACCATTGTTTTTTAATTTAATGTGTATTCCGTATTAATATTGCCCACCAATAAGTATTTTCACAAATTAAAATTTCATAGACGTTATTAATGGACGACATAAAACATCTACGACGGGCATGACGGGGAAATTCATTAATGGATTCTGCGAATATACAGAATACAGAATACAGACACACACATTGACGTTCACATTCCCAAGGACTAGAATATTTGTTCCAAAAAGGAAAGGTTCTTTGTATATAAGCAAACAGAACCAATGAAATAAATCAACGTTTTTTCTAGGGTTTAGAATACAAAATGGACAAATATATGTATATTTATAGTCCTGGGCACCCTCAATCCCATACCATTTACCTACGTATGCACTATATACAGATAGTTTGGAAACAGTAGAAGTTCTACTGTAGAACAGAGCAGACTACTGATGAATGCAGATCACATGGAAGCGTGTAAGAATCGAATGACAATAACTTTGTTCATTTGTCTTACATCCCTGTGTTATTTTTTTTTATTTGTGCTGTTCCCTTGTACTTTGTACACATTGAATGTTCAATGCAAAATAGAAGAGATTCCGTTGTTTCTGTTAAATTGACAATTGTATACAATGTCTCGTTGTTCGTCTCAACTCAACATCAGACAACAGAGAGACCGTTCAGTTTCACATTAGAAATGGAAATGCTCTGTCTCCTCTTCCATCCCTTTATAATACTTTATTTTTATTTGGTGTGTCATTACGTACGTATACATATTATGTAGGTATTTATATCACATGAATCTCGAATTACAATTTAGTAAATTACGGCGATTTCCTCAATCTCGCTATTGCGATTGCATGCGATGCCATAACAAATCCACCTTTATAAATACATACAAATAGTTATCCTATAGCCTATAGCAATGCACCTGTATATATAACATGGAATAAATATATACGATATGGAAAGATCAACAGCACAAGTAGAAAAATGACTTAAGCTTAACTAGGTATTTTATTATTATGATGATAAACAACACTGAAACTGGCATGTGACTATTTCCAGCTGTATTATTCTTCAAGAGTCAAGAGACAAAAAAAAATAGAGAATGGAGATGATGCAAATTGCAAATGTAAATTCAACTATAGGGAAATAAGACCACTAGTATCTCGTCACGCTAAACTTGTGCATATATATCATATGCATTGCATTGCAATTTTCTTCAGTAAAACAAGGTGCATACATACAGATACATACATTCGTCCCATTGATCATATTAGATTTAAATGAAACTATATATATAGTTCAAAAAATACACTCACTCCAATTCCTGTATCATTTGACTAGTACATTTCCTATGCAGTTGACTCAGAGATTCTTTCCAGTTTTTCAGTGGTATCGTTTAAAATATGTATTTTGCTGGAATTACCTTTTGGCAATGTTTACGTATGACTGTACCTACGCAAATTCTATAAAGCACGGATATTGAAAAAGTTGTGTGTGTATGAAGACTACTATACTCATCCTGAAAAACTACAGGGAAAAAAGTATGTACATGAAAGAGGCTGTATGGTAAACGAACGAAGGAAGAAGTGGTGTTCTTCCCTTTCCTCTGATAAATACTAGGTATGGTATATATACTTACTGATATTACTGATGGAGGCAACAGAGAGAGTCACAATAACCAACCCTTTACTCACTATAGCGCTAACGCTAAGAAGATTCTTACCTGAAGTTCACAGTTTTGAAATCTTCACTCATTCTCGCATTTGGAATCAGACCACTGAAGCAACCTCACTGCATACAACCAACAGCCAACAACAACCATATTAAATATATAAACTTGTTTTCGTTCTCGTTTCAATCCCTCCTCATCAAACATTTTTAATTTCAATTCCATCAAAACACTGCATCTACTATCAATATACAGAAAACAAAATTAATTATTAATAAATAATAATAGAAATAAAGCCACGTGCTCCGCCCAACAATTTGTGAACTATTGAATTTGTGCAAAAAAAAACCGATTGTGTGATGGACAAAGATAAAAAACGGAAAGACTAGAAGTAAAAAAAAAAGTAAAAGAGAGTTGAGAGAGAGATTCAATTAGAAAAACCAAAGAAAGAGGTTTTTCTTTTTGAATAGCGAGTGTGTAATCTCTAGCCTGTCTACTCCTATATATATATATATATATATATGTTATCATCTTCTTAACTCTTTAACTATTCATATAAAAATTGTTGATACTGGTTCGGCAGTGTCATTAACTTGATGACGTTTAGAGCTCAATCGGCTCAAGTTTCTCTCTCCTGCTACCTTGAAAAATATTATAATCTTTTTTGACTTGACTCTCTCGGTAAACTCTCTGTTAACCACACACAAATTATAATATTATTTTATATTATTATTAACGGTCATTGTTTTACTCGTCTTTGGCAATCATCATTTCAAGCCCTTTTACAATCTGCCATTTATTATCAACAACAACGACACCCCCGAGATCATCGTATCGCTGTATTTAAAAGTGTTTATAGTTTTGAATTTGTAATAAATTAACCTCTAGGAAATTGCTTCCTTAAAAGCTACTATTTCTTTTTTTGAGGATCAAGATTTCCATTAAGTACTTACAATTACTATATTTGGAGAATCCGTGTCGGTCGAGAGGTGTATCGAGTGAACCAAACCAAAAAAACAGAAGACTAACAGAATTTTGTATAGGTAATTTGGAACTCGTATATAGCATTACTATTATATAATATAATTTATATTATACACAGGTCACAGGAAGAAAAACACTATCTCACTTGTTTCTCAACATTTCTACCCAAAAGTTATAATTAATTGTGACTTGTGTTCTCAGCAGTTATCAGATAAAAGTGTGACAGACGGCAACAGATCATCGACATTCAAAATGATTTCAAAGAAAATCAAAACGTCTTCTACTACATCGAAATTACTGCTGAACGAAACAATGAAAATATCAAGTTCCACAGGATTGAGAACATCGGCAATGTTTATTGCTTTATCGATTCTCTTCATAGGTGAGTATGACTTTATTTTTATTTTCTACTATATATAATATGATGATAACAATTCAAAATTGAAAAACTATTTTTATTTACAAGACTTGTGATATTTTACATTTTACGATCGGGATGAAATGACTGTTCAAGTTGTGTTCTACGGCAATTTATCTTTATCTTTATGATTCAGCTGCACCTGACAGTTGAGACTCTCAATTCGAGTTTTATATATTATAGTGTTGTAGAGATACACATTTTATAAGGACAATTAATCCGCACGGTACTTTACGTGGTTAAAGTGTAGCAGGCGGACAGCTTATATTATTATTGTATTTATTATTACTACGGATTTCTTATACTTATATAGGCATAGCAAAATATTATTATTGCGATCGTCAAGTGTAGTTTAATGTTTAATTGCGAAGAACAGTGACCAAATCATAGGTTAGGCACATGGTTATAATTTGTTAACCTAATTTTTTACATACTAAACGATAAAATTTGTTGAAAAGTTCTGGTCATAATATTATTATTGTTTTGGGTATAGGTATTTTATTTACGAAAAAAAAAAACAGTAACATTGGACTCTAAAATTCTTGATTTTCGAACAAATTTTCGCAAGTTTTATAGCCAAACTAACTATTTGATGATCATATTTTGTGAAACGTTTCATCACTGCGTATTACCCATTGCTGGTAGCAATAACAATAATGAAGTTATTATTTGAGACTAAAGTCTATTCATCTTAATAATTCACATATATAAATGTACATAAAATGAATATATGATATTGACATTCAATATAATTTCTCTTCCCTTTTTATGGGCTTAAGGCCGGCACAGTTGATGATGATGACACTGTCATCATGACAGTGGCCAGTACAATAATTTTATGATTTAAAAAGTATACTGAATGGGATTGAGAATCAAATAGAACATGCACAAGTTGACACAACTTGTGCACTTAAATTAATAACTAATCGAAATCAAAGGACAAATCAACCACAACTGGTTCAAAAAATCTTTTGAATCCTATGTATGAATTTGGGTTTAGTACATTATTGTTGAGTCTTGTGTGAGTCAGGTTGTAAACTGACTAATGAGCTTTCCAGGGCTTATGTTTTTTTGAGAACGAACCACTGAACGAAAGAACTAGCCAAAGAAGTTTGAATCTAAAATATTAAATTCAAAAGAGGTTACAAGAACTCTGAGGCCACAATAAAGTAGAAATCAATATACATGATATCGATTCAGTTAGACCTATTCAAATATATATATGTATCGTATATCTGAAATACTCAATCAAGTTGAATTATAAATCGTAATAAAATTGGCTCTCTGTATATTCTGCTGTATCATAAAATGGTATAAAATATAAGGGTGGCTTGAAGCCACTGGCTTCATACAAAGGAAAACAACTGTTTACTTATAGTATCTCAAGTTTTTCTTATGGATTGAGCTCTTCTGAGTAAGAATACATATATAAACAATTTAATAATATTTAATATTTATATTTGTGATGTGATGTTCAACCTGCCGATACACATTTTATGAATAGACTCGAGACATGCGGTTTTTTAAGACAAATCTTTTCTTTTTGGGCTGTGACATTGTCCGAGCCCTATCAATTCATTATGAAAATTATACCCAAAAAGATGTAGTATAGTCAAGTCAAAAGTGACAACTTACAAGAAAAAACGTGGAGGGAGATTAGTTTCGCTCCCAAATATTCTACAAATTAGAAATGCTTTAATTTTTTTTGGTTCTGTTTGTTCCACTAAACTAAACTTGAGAGATTAGTAGCTTATTTAATCCTATGAAAACAATGGCATGATTCGTACAAGTTTATGATTTCGTTTGTGAAATCTCTCAACTCTGTTCTGTGCACACATTTTCAATATTTGTGTTTTTGACATGGCGTCAACTACTTTGTCGTTGTCCCTGTCTTTGTTTTTTGTTTATAATAAAACCGGATCATGAACTGAGAGTTCTCCACCTCCTCACAAAATCCTGAATAAATCACACATTTTTTCTATGAATTATTAAGAAAAGTGGAAGAGGAGTTTGTCAGTACTTTGTGAGCTTGGAACTTTTATTTTGTTTATTCTATATGTTGCAGTAGAAATTCTTGATTTTTTCTTACATTTGCCGAGGATTAAATGAACTCAACCTAATTCCATTTGAATTATCAGTTGTGCTACCTACTAAATTCTTCTTCTTCTTCATCTTCTCCGTCTCGCAAAATCCACATTGTGAATAGTTTCCTCTTACTCGTGCCGACAGTCACACACATGCCATTTACAACATGCAACATTACTTATTAGATTTTAGCCGTTTAGGGATAAATGTTATGCAGATTGTATAGCTTCCGTCTCTATAGAATCAACAGATTCGAACAAGAACACAAATTCATATATTTGAAGAGTACCTAATAGTACCTATACTGATCAAACCGATCAACTCGCTCCAATCATATTGTTCACAGATCGAAATTTTCTCTGACGCTTCTTTGTTTGTACACTTTGTACATGTACATCTTACAAAGTTCATCAGGATCCATCAAGTATAGTTATAATTGTAAACACTTTCTGAACGTACAAATCCCAGTTCACTATAAAGAATTTCGATTGTAAATTTCCTTTGTTTTTGTTTTTAATTATATCGAAACCAAATCGAGTCGATAGGATGTAATTTACAAGTCAAAGATGAGTACATTGTTTGCGTAGTTAATACTTGTTTTAAAACAAATTAAATGTGAGAAGAAATAAATTGTGAGAGTTTTAATTACGTTTGACTTGACCCAAGCATTATAATTATCATATTGCAAATTTGTAAAATGTAAAGTTTTTGAAATGTTAACAGGATGAATTTCAATGCAAGTATTTTGTCTCCTCAAGATGCGTTTGTGTTGCACACACACATTTTCGAAAGCGGGCTCTTTTCCCTATAAATGTGTAATTAATCTGGGATGGACATTAAAATGAACCAAGCACATTTATTGAAAGGAAGGAGCTCTCTTAGTACTTACGGAAACGAACTTGTGATTAAGGGAAAAAAGGAGAGCATTGTTTTGTGCACGTGTGGACTGACAACTGACGTTGGCTTGCTTTTTCTCTCTGTGCTTTAACTGAAAGTCAAGAACGAGTGTATATACTCCAATGGCTAGCAGCTGTACAAGTCTTCCATTCTAAATTCCTCGCATATACAGATACAGCTTTAGTTTTTGTTCCTTTAGTTATGTAGTTATGAGCGTGAGCATATAGGACATTATAACTCTCTGTGGACTTGACGAGAGAACCATGAAAAACAAAACCATAACACATAAACATAACAAGAATTACTTACGATCCGTCAGACGCAATTTCAATTGGCCCATTAAAAAGATGAGTAAACGAGTCAAATTTTTTTTCTCTGTCAAACAAAAAAGCAAAAAAAAGAGAAAAAAAAAACAATTTCACGATAATGAAAACATTGAAGGTTCTTTAAGAATGGGAAAGATCATGAGAGCATACTTAATTTATGTGTTTTATGTCGGCTTACAAGCTTACTGTCCACTTCAATCATGATACATCGTAAATTTCCTCATAATTCCAAATCTTCTTTCCAAGTAATTCACTCGTCTCGTAATTCATTCCATGTCCTTTGCTAGGGGCCAAATGTACGGACATGGGCTAAAAAAATGTAAAGACCCCAAAAAAATCAATCAATCACGGTCTTTTTATTCACTACCTACCAAAAAAATTACATCTTATTATCGTCGGGTTTTGTTCTTTAATTTAAATTCTTAACCGAATTCTCTTTTTATGGCCCAATATTTTATATTTTGCGACGCCATTGCCGACAAGGAATGGAATCATCGCATCGCTGGTCTCCTTGCTTTATATAGAACTTGAAAAGGTACAAATAATTGGGAATTACATCTAGATTTGATAGTTGTCATTTGCAAGTGGATTTAAATTGAATCCAGTCAGGAGATTCTCAAACAATTTCATGGGCATAAATAAGGAGTCCTTATTAAGGACGTTGTCATAAGGTCATAAAATATTCAGAATGTTTGTACAGAAAGAGTTAAACTGAGAGTGGAATGTGGGCGAATGTATATACGCAAAATATACTTGATAAACTTTTTTAAGTCTGCGAATATATACAAAGCCTTTTAAGGGAATCAATTTTTTTTAAATTGTTCCTTTTTCTCGCAGTTTGAGAGCTCGGGACTAAAGTTGAAAGTAGAATGATGATGAGACGGTGACTTGACCTGATTTCGTGGTAGGTGTCTTGTAAAACGTGTTTGTTTTATCTGAAATTACAATTCCCCTCATTCTTACTCTTTTCAACAAGTAATGACAATGGAAAATTCGAGATATGTACATTTTTTTGTGTAATTTTACATTTTCTAACGTAATTAGTCATTAGAGAATCCGCTGTACAAATTGAAACTGTAACTTTGATATCACCAATTATGCATATTTAAGGTTTTAGTGAAATCTCATTACCATTGTTATATTTTTTTTTGTAATCAGTTAAAGTCGGTAATAAATAAATTGGATTAGAAAATACAAAATGAAATGGAACCCGGGCATACATAACATGGCACTCATATAAGAAACGAGGTACACCCAAAGTAATTATTAGTAACGGCAGTTTTGTGTGCCTGTTGAGATCGAGAGTAGTTGAGATGAAGGACTAATAATTGTTGAAGAGTTTTGAATCAGTTATGGAATTAGGGCAAAAGAAATAGAAAGAGCAAGAGGTTGGCACTGGCTGTGAGTTCTTTATTCTTCTTGCTGATTAAATTCATTCTTGTCAATAATTATGCTCATATTTAAGATTTTGTTCTTTGATGAAGCTCCCAATTAAATTGAATTCATGGCATGAAATGATTAAACTTGTTCAAAAACTGATCAACTATATAATAACTATGTCAGTTAGACTCTTTTTTTTATATGTACGAATACCTCGTTACACCTTTAGTTTTGTTTGTATGGAGTAGTTGTGTATGTGTTTCTGGTCATTGTCTACAAATTCTACGAGTGAGAATCCATTGTCATTCCAATGCATTGTAGATACTAATTGTCAAATACTTTATGGAAGAACTTGGAGCATTGTATTATATGTGTATTAGTAAGTACAGAGAGTATTTGATTTGAATGATTTGATTAATGCTCCTTGTCAAGATTTAATTTCTGATACCCTCTAGGCTTGTACTATCCATTTTTTTACTATTATTATTTTATTATAGAAGAACTCGCTTGTCAGTTGAATACACATAAAAATTAATAATAATAAAAAATTCAAATATATCTATATCATTTTTATTAATATTGAGTAAAACAGAAAAATAATTATCTACTTTATTCACGTTTCTGTACATTTCACATTTACTGATAATTCAGCTTTTGTCAGGTAAAAATGATCAGTTGAATTCCCAAACGATGAATCCTTTGGAAATGTTGTCTACAGCTTTTATGGATTTTCCGTTGGTACAATACATATTTATTAGTAATATGATATTACCTACTACACAATTTATGCAGATTTGATAAGTGATCATTCATATTCATATTTCAATATTCAATAGAGAATTTGAGTCCATCTCCCTTACAAACAAGCATCGGAAGATTATTATCTGATTTATTTTCCCGTTTTCTTGAAAACTGATATTGTCAAATGAGTGGAAATTTAGTTTGTAACTGGTCAGACATTGACAGTGATTCGAGCAACAATAATTCCATCCCATAATTTACCATTGGTACCAGTGTCAGTGGTCACTTCCCGAACTTGAATGTTGTTTGCACTTGCAATTTGCACGTAAATATTACGTATAGGAAACAGCTATGAAGAGACCTTTGTGTATAAACATGAAAACATTCGAATAAACTTGAGAAAAAAGTGGATTTCGGACTTGCAATGACATTGCATGTATGCGATGGTAAAGCAAAAAACTATACATGTCCACTTTTATTTTAATTTTTAGCCTAAGTGAGCAGCTTCAGCTTACGCAATTCAATGACTGTAACTTTGTAGGGAGTTGAAATGATGATAGATGAAAGCCCAAAAGGTTTCCGACAATTCTTCTGTGTAAACATGAATAAATTACAGAGTATTTTTGTTTCAGTAAAAAAAAGGGTACGTAAACGTCTAATCGGAAATCCTAACCGTACAACTCAAATCTGTGAGCATACTAAAAACTTGAGAGGATTATTTTGCATTTGCTAATTCTACTCGCCTTCTACATATACATACATACAGCCATGAAAAATATACATAATGCAGTACATGTACCGTGTAGTGTTCATATGCAAAACTTGTACACAAAAGTCAATGCTAAGCTAAGTGCACCCATGTAGTATTTACATTTATTGAAACATTGCGTTGGTTGATCGTGAAAAACTCATTTAAGCTGTAGTTCGAGTGTCGTCGGACATTCACTGCATTGTCAGTTTTGTTTGTCAGACATCATGAGAATTTCTCTGTGCTTATTCAGTCGTGCTAGTCATTCATGTTCAACATGGCGACTGCTCCGAAAGAGATTTATGACGTTTACTAATTATGTCTCATTGCTATTTTAATTTCACTTGTGCGGACTGATTTTTGAATTACTCTAATGTTTCTAACTCTGCCTATACAGATTGTATTTTTTTATCATGCTTCACCTCCAAGTGCTTAATCCGGTTACAAAAATTTGAACACAGGCGAAAGGAAAAACAACTGCTGATAACTGCGTGCATAATATGCATTTGTATGTTTTCTAAATATTATTTAGAGATATACCTAGGCAAAGGTTTTTAGTTTCAAAATTTGAGGATTTGAAATATCAAGATTATTATCTTTATTTTATGATGTAATGGAGAGGGCAGATTGAGATGAACTATTTCAGGCTGAGGTCGTTTCTCTAGCCCTACAGAGGCTTGAAAACCAAATTGATCTCTGTCGACATGCCATACTGTCTACTGTATGTATACTAGGCCATTCAGATATTTCTCTTTTCTCATATTGCTCATATTGTCATAATCTTGTTGCTTTTACCCTATATTGTTCAAAAAAGTAGATTATATCTAGTGTGAGTTTTAAAAAAGTCGAGGAAGTTGATTCTATCTAGTGTAAGTTTTTTAAAAAGTCTATTATATCTAGTGTAAAAAAGCAATATAGCAAATAACAATATGAGCCCGATATTGCTTTTATTGTTATTGCTCAAATAGGCATATATTGCTTTTATTGCTAGCAATATGATATTGTTCTGACTGGCCTAATGTATACTCGTATACTGTAGAACTTAGAGTATATATAACATACTTTATACTTAATTGTTATATATACTCTAAGCTGTAGAATTCCAAGAAGTTACTTGAACTAACAAATACAGGCTCCGTATTTAATTTCTATACCCTATGCTGATTTGCTGTCATTTGATACAGCCAATATACAAACAAAATTCAGTGAAATACATAGCTAGCGTGGGAATCCCCATAGAAACGACAGTAAAGTGTGAATAATATTTTACAGTGGACTGCGAGTTCGTGTTTTGTTCTTCTATTATTTTCAATCAAAATGTGTTCTATGCATGTTTTTGGTAAAAAAAAACGAGTAATAGAATGAGATGAAACGTAAGTATAGTAATAATAATATGTAATTGCTGCAATTGAATTTGTAGTCTATAATTCATAATGTCTATATTAGCTTAGGGAATTCTCAAGATGGTAGTTGAAAACATTACCAGGTAGTGGACATGGTCATTTAAAATGTAATGATCGCTGATATTTATCTTTATCTTTGAGTACATGCATGCTTGTCCTTTTATTTTGATTACAAAACGAGTTAATGAAGGGATTCCATCCTGAGTATTTTAAGAAAAGAACGAAGAAAACTTGTGCTGACTGGACAGGAAATATTGTAGAATAAAAGTGCATACACATTAATGCACAACACACATGCATAAACATTGAACTGGCTGCCGAGTCAAGGGAATAATAGTGGAACGGCAAAATGCAGTTCTTTCTGTTTAGTTCTTGATTGTACATTCTGTATATCGTATGTTAAGTTCACAAACGAACTATAATTATTTTCCTTAATTTCGTTGACCTGCTGCAAAGGTCAAACGGCTCAAGATGGAGCTTTGGGTCCTGAGACATTATTGTCTGCCATGACCTTTTCTGTCACCCTGAATTTTTTCAGAATTTTACCCACAAAGACGGACGCAGTAGTAGCATTTCCACAAATTAAGGAAAATCGTTATAGTTCGTTTGTGAACTTAACAGACGATATAAACTATGTCTTTGATATCAGAATTTATTTATTATTGTTCTCTCCTCTCCACCTCATGCCGTCAGATTCACAATGTCCAAATACATTCGTCTCCTTATGCATTTTCTATGCACCTGCCTTAGTTATTCTTAGACATCATTTAAACATCACGTATACCTATATTACTCTTTTGGTTCGTCGTATGTTCTCATGCTGTTTTACCTGTGCATATTTTCAAAGGTAGTATTTTTCACAGTGGCTTTCTGTTTTTACTATATGCATGATGCGTTGTGCATTGTGAGTAAATTAAAGAGTTGCATTGCATTTGGCTTTTGATTATTTGACGTTTATATTCTTTATATATTTTATGCAGTTTAGAGTCTCAACAAGAGATCAATGATCTTCCTAATGGTTCCTCTTCGTCTACTCACACACACTATTATTGAAGAAATTGTATGTAGCCCATAATATAGTCTCCGCACTCGTCATCTTCAGTGATTCACTTCGTCTCATATGAATATGAATTTACCTACACATGTTATATAAGCCGTCATATTATTGACCTTTTTATTCAATTACCTACTTGTCTGTCCATATTTCTACCGGATATCATCATTTTCTGGTTTTCATTGCGGAAAATTGAGGTGGTGTAAACTTGCCAATAGGCAAAATGTAGTTGCATTAATTTCATCGCATCATAGTTGAATTTGTAAAAAATTTATACACTTTGATAGTAAAAACTACAAAGTTTGATTTTTTAAAATAAAGTCCAACGCATTTTCTGGGATGGTGCAATAAGATTTTAAAAAAATGAATTTTCGAGCAATTCCCCTCGCTCTCTCTTTCAGAATATCATGTTCAAATTGCAAGTCATAAAGCGAGTTTAAGGTTTTCCATTAATGTCGAGTTTATGATTAGGAAAAGTGAAGATATTTTTAAAACTGAGGACGATATTATTATGTAAATTGTACTACCGTCGTTAAGGAGGAATAACTGCTGTGACTGTAAAATTTCGTTGGGTATATGTGGAGGACTGCTGAGCCCCCGACTTCGTCAATGATTAGACTGGAGCTCCAGTATAAACATAAGCTGATTTCAGTGTTAGTCTTGGGTCATACCATAAATTATATGATGCCACTTAAATTTTCAAATGTACCCATATTACATAAAGGTCATTTGCATTTGCAATAAAAAGAAATATATAGAAAAAATAAAGGAACGATCATCCATGCTATTCGTCCGAAGGACGACAAAGCGACTACGGAAAAATAATTATAGAGCTCCAATAACTAAAGTACAATAACTAAACAGTTAACCATTTAAAACCAAAGAGATTTTTTATGGAAAAATACACATGTGTTGTGTGCATATTCCCTGTATGTCGTCATTTTTGTTTGTGACGACAAGTTGGATTCGAGTTGTGACTTTAGTAGTAGTTGTTGTTGTTGTTGTTGGAGATGAAAATCGTAAATGTATACATACACGAACGGAAGTTAGAGAGAGATTCTTTAAAACTGCCTCACTCGTCAGATCCCTTGAAAACTATATAGGAAAAGGTATTAAAGTATTTTTACAAGTACAGAGCTCAAGATTTTTGCTACACATAAAAAACCATAAGGGTTTGCATAAAGTTGGCAGTGACGATCGGCAGTGCCTTCTTACTGTTACTCTTAATATGTCTTGTTTTCCCTATTGTGGTTCAGCAAAACTCATTTCGTGTGGTTACTAAATATAACAGGAGACTGTCCCATACCTTATAATCATGGAACCTCAAACCCAAACATTTTGCAGTCTTTTTATCATTTTCCATTTCCTACATCCAAAGACTCTCTCTCTATTTAGTATTTACTCATTCACTTCTCTTGCTTCCACTGAATGAAATTTAAGTGTAAACTATGAATTTGGGTAGGCATTTTAAATCGCTATGGAAAAAAAAATATATTACTCAGGATTTGTTCATCACGCGTGTACTTTGCATACGGCTTTTTTCAGATACAAGGTTACGTTATTTCAACTCTAATGTAAATCATTTTACCGGTCACAAAACTTTGTGAATTCTACAAAAAAAACAATATACAGATTTTACAGATTTTTAATTTTGAGTCGTCCAGATGTGTAAAACTACTATTTTCTGAGTATTTTGTACTGGTAATAATCAAAGACTTTAGCCAAAATTATGAATGAATGAATGGAATATTGAAAATGTTCTTATTAAACTAGGCAGATGTTTTCACAGTTGACTAGATTTATTGTACACACTATATATGAGGAATCGGGAAATGGTACATAAGTAAATGAGAAAAAAGTGGTTTCTCATTTGTCTTTGTTTACTTTGTGGGCAAGTTGAGCAGTCTACTGGTTTTTCATATGTGAGTGTCGATTGTAGACCATAGTAATTAATTATGTTTTTTACGCAAGGAGCCGTGTACTATACCAATTAGGGACGCCACATTGAATCTTTGAAGCCTGTCAACATCCAAGTGGGTGGTATTTTTTTATGGATTGTGAAGGTATATGGACAAAAGGCAAATTATTTGTGTGTAAAAGACAAACGTACATACGTGTGTTGAACATGATTCTACTTGATCAAGCTGGGACAAAAACATGATGAATAGGTAGTTACGTACTGTTTAATCTAGATGTGTGTTTTTGTGTGTCTCTGTGTGCAAGTGTGCATCTCCATTCCCACAAAATCATCCAGAGAGTAAACAGTACAAGATCACTATCCATATGTTTTTGTATAGTAGAAGGAGCAGCAAGTATGGATATGGTTATCCATATGAGCAAATACGTTTTTGCAAACTACACAACCTATAATCATTAGAGTTTTTTCAAATTAGTTTGAAGGAATACGATACTCATGTTAAGTTACTAAGTGAAGAATCCTGATTCACTTGAAGACCAACAGGCTTGCTGCTCAATGAAACGTAGCTTGCCTGTACATGCTTCTTCTTGATTCATTCACTGATTGGCTCTCCGTCTATTTAATCGGATTTTTTCCCATCCGTGTCGTTTAACGTTCAATCGTGAGTGACTGATGGCTTGCCTGCCATTTACTATTGGCTTCCAGCTGTGTACTCGTCAACTCGTCTTCATGTGATCATTATCCACATATATAAGTTTGTATGCACTTGCAACATGGGTTAGAAACGGCAATAGACAAGAGAAAAACAAGGATCAAATAACTAAATAAAAACTAAATTAAATTTGTGTTTCGGGAACAGACCGTGAGAATTTTGAATATTTTGGTATATTTTATTATAATTTTCAATCAGACAAATAATTGTTTCATGAAGCCACAAACAACTGTATTTCCACGTTAATAGAAATAGAGTATTGGAAAAAAGAGTCATTATTTTGATGCTAACTGCCTTCTCCCAGTTTTCCCAAACTAAAAGAACCCAACAAACAATTTTCATATTATTATTGATTTCTAAAAAAAAAAATTTGTGACGGATAATCAACTTTTTGAAATAATATCTGATTGAAAATTTGAAATTGATAGAATCTCTCTCACTTATTTTCCCTCTGTATCAAAAAATTATACCGCAATAATAATTTATAGATTTCAACGGACTTCAAACATTTTGTGTTCAAGCCCAAAAGGCATAAAGGTGATGATGACTTTGACTTGGTTTCCTCAAATGTTATTGTGTGTGTGTATTATTATAGTTCAAGTATACATACATTACACACACAGACGAAGGAGAATGTCTACGGACAATATGAATTTGTTTTTTCTGTTGTTGCTGCTGTTACGGTGTACGGTAGTTGGAAAAGTGTTGCATGCAGGTGCAAATTAAGGTGAGTAGGAAATTTGTACAGGTGATAAACCATTTAGGATTTTTTGTCAACACGAACACGGTATTTCATCCCAAGAGATCCAAGTCCAGATTCAAATAACGTACGTATGTACATGTTTATGTGATTTGGACGACTAACTGAGATCTGGGAAATAAACCAATGTGGCTACAATAAATGTAGCTTCACGAAAGTGCATGAAGGGTAGAGAAAGAACAAAACACACAAACAATACTTTCAGCGACTGCACTTGACTTGTTCGCATTTCTCACATTGTCACGGACGGAGCATGAAACAGTTCAAACCAAAGAGAACAAAAGTCAGTCGTCTCACAGTACTAATAGTAAATAGAGAGACGAAAGATTTTTTTTCTTTCTCGCAATGATCTTAGCATGAAGGCAGAGACTGAGAATAAGTAGGATTAGTTTCATTTGCAAATTTTTTAGCATGTATAAAATGTAGTTTTTCGTGTGTGTGTCCAAAACTAAAATATAAATGTGAGAACTCCAATTATAAAAAGAAATTGCAAGATATGAGATGCATAAAAAAAGTGACGGATAGAAATTGTATATCTGTAGTTGGCAAAAAAAGAAAAAAAACCTCTTTCTTTAATTTTGAGAATGTGCATTAAGTTTGAATTGAGTTTGCTTCTTGAATTTATCCTTGTTCTCTCGCATAATAAAATAGATTTGGTATAGGTATATAGTTCCTCTTCTTAGAAAGTCTACACACAATCACAGTCTTTCTCGTTGAGATATAAAGTGTTTGAGATTTGTGCCGTGTGAATTGTCCAAATGAAAATTAAAATGGTCACCTAACAGTAATCATGTTATTCAATTTAATAATTATTACTTACAAATTAAATTACAATAGGACAAAGAAACTTGTGTAGTTTCACTTTTTTCTCTACATTTTGTTTTGATAATTGCGGAACTCTCCGTATAGTCAACTTCCATTTACACCTATACTCAACTGCGAATTGTTAACTTGGGAATATTACCAGCAGCGCCTTGTCTCATTGTAGACTTTCTGTATTTACTTACGCGTTTCTTACTTCAGTGTTCTGTACTCAATTTGTAGGATTCATTTGCAATGGGAAACTTCAAGCTGTGCAGACTTCAAAAAAGTGTATGCAAAACACCAATATCGAAACGATCGTTTCGATTTTTGATTGTCGGGAAAGCAATATATTAAAATTAAAAGCTATCGTCTCTCGCGCGGTCGGTAGTAAATACAAAGGTGTGTAGACGAGTACACAGGTGAGCATAAACAGTAAAGTACAAGAGCAGAGATTGTTTTGGAAATGAAGATAATTCATATTCGTCGTGGAAATAACTGCATTTAGAACCCACAACTCTCGTTGGTTCTGGGCTTCAGTCACAATCTATCATGAAATATCACGAACTTGAAACAGTTACGACATTTTGAGTAGTAACCCCAACCATTACATTACATTGGCGTTCAAGTAATTGGTCCAACTATTAAGTCGAACTTACAACCACCACTTGATTTCAATAGAAAAGGAAACGAAAGAAGTTTTTTTTGTACCATTATTGTATGTAATTGTCAGGTTCACTTGTAAACCATTTCCCGCTAACTTTTCCACTCTCAGGTCACATACACACAGAACATGTAACACTAGACAGTAACAACATCAATAACAGCAACATCTCCAATAATTAGTAAAACATAATTTGTAATTCAAAATTATCTTCACCAGTCTTCCACACCGCCTATATAGTTACCTTTAAACGCTCGCGTCTCCTTTATATTCACCTTGAAACATTGGAACATTAAATGTGAGCACGACACATTTCGTGAATACAACTTCATTTGATTGTAAAATATGGAAAATGTGTGAAAAGTATTATGATCTGGGATGTAAACTATGTACTTCGTAATACAACGCGATGAAATGAAGAAGATAGAAAAGCTGTAGTTTATCTCTATACGTGCTTATACTGAAGGGAAACAAACTATATCCGTATTGCAATTAGATTGAAAATGGTTGTTTTTTATATACTGTCTGTAAAAATCAGCTGAATAATATTTAATGAGGATTGAGCAGTCTTGTGTAAAACCACTTTGTTTCGTTTTTTCGTTGAAACTAAAAGTTGCGTTTTGCATAAAGTCATAAAGACTTATTCTCCGCATTTTACAATAAATTCTTGTGTTGCTCACTAATACATGAATTTGTTTTTGCATTTTCAATCCTTACCAATACTGACGATGAGTACTCGGATTTTGTATCTGATTGAACCTGAATAGATTCCACAACTAGTTTTTATTGTATTTTATATTTTTACTGCATATCATGAGGAGGTTCTCAATAGAATTTCTCACGTACACTACTGCATCTATCAGTACGGATAGTCTGCGTAAGATCCATTAAAGAGCTCAGATTTGGTTACACGTAAGTAAATGAGTTTTCTCTTGAATGGGTTTCAATTTAAATGTCGCTTGTGTTCGGTGATGTGTCGAATTGTATCGCATATTGAACTAAAGGGCTGTGTGTGATGATGTAGAAATCGAAGATGCGTATTAACGACTACAGTCAATTCCCAACAGAGGATGACTTTTATGAGTAGTTAATCAAACTATACCTATATACATATATAGGTATACATAATCCAAATGGCCATATGTATGCTTTCAATTTCTATGAATGTCTTTTAACTTTTGTGTATTGAAATTTGTTTTTTTATTTAATTTATTCAGGAGGGTTTGAGATGACGGCGGCTGGTTACTCAGGAGAGAATCACACATGTCCCCGTCAGTGCCCTAAGGTCAGCGAGCCTGTATGTGCAAGTGACGGAGTCATATATGCGAATAATTGTGAAATGCAACGAAGAACGTGTGGACGAGGTAAAGACAAACAAACTATCATAACCACACAAAAAAATTCACATAAACGTAATATTGCAAAAACCATCAAGTTGATTACACTCACATCTTTGAACCGCGTTCCTACCGAATGTTGTATTGCACAGATACACTCATTATTATTTCATTAGCTCAGTATTTTTTGATCTGTGGAGAACATGCTATAAGCCTACACATTCAACTAAGCAATAATAATAATTATTATTGTGTGTAGAGTTCAGGGTACGAATACTACGAATATATATATTTATAGATTTGTTTATGCACAGCCATTTTCAAATTTTAATCCATTGTATAGAATTTCCGAGTAACGAGTAAGTTTTTAGATTTGAATTCATAGTTGGGAAACCCATTTCAGTATTTAATCAAACTTTGATTCAAAAATGCATATAGATATATTTTCTGATTGAGCTGGTATGCAAGCGCACTGTGGTGTAAATGAATGAGATCTCCAGTCACGAAACAAGATTTGCCACTAAGAAAATGCACATGAATTGATAGATTCATGGTAGCTAGTTTAAAACTGAAGGGAGCACATCGGTAGGCATGATTGTAAAATTGATATTGAAACTCAAAATAATGAAAATAAAGTAACTCACGATGAGGTGTGTATTGTGGAGTGTAGGTAGGCAAAAATAAACATGAAGGATTTGTTTGTATGCCGTGTATGTATACGTATGTACGTGTATAGTCATAAATCATGACTTGTCCTACAAATGTCTATGACATGATTATTGATCACTCGACAGTTCACCGGTAGGATTCAATTAACTCAAGTATAGTGCGGTGATTCTCATATATGATATATCTAATACAATAATATTTTACTCTCATTCTTCAATTTGTTTTTGCACTTCATACATGCATTTGAATACATCTGTCTTCTCATTCATTCCCAATTTACAATTACTCAAGTGTCTTCCCTATATCTCTGTTTCTCCTCTCCTCCCTACACAAGTATTTTAAATTAATATCATTTTATATTATCTAATACATGGGATGGAACCATTTCCCCTAGGGCTAGACTGTAGACAACTATACTTATTTTTTGTATTACTATGATTCAAATGCAGATTTGTGAGTCCTCACAAAAGCACACATAATCTCACAGAAAAGAAAGAAGATGCTTCTGGCAAACTAATGAATGAGAAAATACTTCACAGTATGCATCCACATCCACTCAACTCGAGATACATTTCTCTGTGCCCCTTTGGCGAGAGTTTTTGCGAATGAAATTCATGTTTCAAATGAGAGACTGACGATGAGACTACTCACAGATGCGTGCCTATCATTTCAATTTTACTCATAATGAGTTCCAATTGACGGCTAGAGAATATTACAAGGGATATTACCTTTGAAATTAGAGGAAAAATTCGTATTAATTCCACACGAAAGAGAAACAAAATTGTTTCGTACAACTTTTAGTTGTAAACTTGAAAAGTGTTTACTCAATTTACCGAAGGAAGTAAATTTTTGCACAATTATTATTTTTGCAAGGAGAGGATTCTGGTGTATGATTTGTAATAGGAAAACAGGATCAGTGAGGAAAGTTTGACGGTAAAAATATAAAGAGGAAAAAGAGTGGACACCTGCCCAGTCGGCGAAGGGATTTAATTAATGAGCTTTGCTACTGCCATTTGCTCCTTGAATTAATATGCTCACGCACTTGAGAATAAAGTCTGTCGATGGTATGGGAAATACCTACATAAAACAACATGATGAGCGTACATATATGCAATAGAGAGCTATGATATTATCATTTTAAAGTAGAACTGTCTTTGATGAGCTTGTCGTTGTCATCCGTCAATATAACGAGAGGATTTCAATGATTGAAAAAAGTGTGTGATAATCAAGTGTAGTTTTTTTAATATTATTCCTTATGTATTCATGTTATTATTATCATTATACGTGTTTTGCAGGTGTGACGGCAGTCAGGCTGGATTTGTGTACCCGAACCAGTGGGTCACAATGTAACCACAAATGTAACAATGAGCATGACCCGGTATGCTCTTCAGAAGGCAGGACGTACCTGAATAGGTGCATTCTGCAGGTCGATATTTGTATGTAAGTAAATTTTCACACGTATACACGCAGGATGAACATCATGCAAAACTACAAAGAATTACACTTTGATTCCTTTTCCCAAGGAATTGAAGGGTTTGGGTCTAATGGAAAAACTATGTCTGGCTAAAATAAAAGTCGTTTTAATACCATTTCTCGAAATTGACGATCCGCAATCGCCTTATTATATCTAAATGTAAAACAAAAGCAAAAGGAAACGTCATTGGAATTTTCAATTAGCACACGTCCACATCCATGTACATATGACTTTCCTTTAATCCAACTCAACTCCTATAATGGGAGAACAGAGAGTGTCAGTAGTCAATACTACTACTCAATACATATTATAGTGAAAAAATTTCTAGGTTATCAATGTCTTCGTCCATATGAATAATCTAAATGGCTATACGGGGAGAAAAGGCAAATGGAAGCATAGTCAGCATACATAGTAAGCATACATATCCCTAATTACCATGTGTCTGTACAGTAGACCACAATATAACGAGGCAAATGCAGTTGTAGAATTTGTACATCTGTATTGTGTGAATTTCTCATTATCTTGATTCCTTTGTATTACAAGTTTTACATTTCTTAAGCTTGACTTTTCATTTAATTTTGAATATCAATAACTGTAATCATTTTCATTCTTCTTTATAGTGTTTGGTTTTATTTTCAATCCCCTTTTGAATGTTTGATGGAAGAGAAAAGAATTGTTGCTAGCGAATAGTAGGTTGTAGGTTAGGAAGGTTATAGGCATCAGAATTAAAAAAATGCACACAGAAAGGATTATCGAAAGTGGATTAGAGAGATTCGTGAATTGAAGGGTGAAAATGTAAAATGTCGGGTGTCAGGAGAAAAGGAATGTTTCAGGTTGTTTATCACATTTGTACATAGACAACTAAACTACAATGCATTGTTGTCTTCTCCCTTGCCTTTGAACATCTCAATCCACCATGTAAAAAACGTTTTTTAAATTTTATTATACCAAGGTATATGTATATGCCAGAATACGTACAGGTATTGATAAGTATAAGCCTCTTGCATAGATTTTGAAGATTCTCTTTCGATTTTTTTTATTTGGTTAGTGTCTATGTATTTAAGTTTTAAATTGCTGTTATTTACCTGCCTGCAAGTGCAATTACGAGAATGTGCATCTGTGCAGTCTTTGTTTTGGTCAATGCAATGAGACTTTTTTTATAGTGGAGATGAATTATTGATATTTTGATGCTTTTATTATTCCGTAAGTTTGGATGAATAAACTCCCTTGACATTGACATTTAAATCAATAGATGAGAAGGAGAAGAGAACTGTCTAATCCGTAATCAATAGAAAATGACTTGACGTTGAAAACAATAAAGGTGTAAAAGGGCAACCGTTTCACGTGTGCACTTGCATCTATAGTAACTATAGTGTATAATAAATAAGTACATTGTTTATTATATTCGTACATATAGTTGCTTTGTGTTGTGGATGGACGAGAGAAAGAGATAAGATGACGTGATGTGTAACACTTCTAGAAATACTAGAGAAACAAAGATTTGACAAGTAGATTTAGGACAAGTACGAGATTCGCGTGTTTGAGGTGCTCTTTGAATATTAAATATTCAAATGAATGTGTGTATACAAACCTTATAAGGCATATGAAAGATAAATACCGCCTAGTTCTTAATAATACATATGATTCTTATTTGAGTTTTTATTGCCGACTTCTGTCCATCTTTCACTATCGTACAGTTGATCCCATATATCGATAGGTTTCGACTTGTAATGACAATAAAAATTGACTCTGCATCTGCGTTCTCAGTTGTCTTTGTACTTTTACATTGATATCTGACTCAAGTATGTTGCTGACCTCAAGTTTACATGATTAAAATGAAACTGAAACCATTGACCGGTAATGTTGACTACAGAATAAAGAATAAAATAAAGTTTATTCTATTTCAAATCCCCCCGTTTCCATTCGATTCTTGTAGTTTTTTCAGTATTTATTTACTTTTTTTCTGTATTGATTTTAAATAGTAATTGTTCCAATATTCATGATGGAAATCAAAGTTCATGGCACGATCAGTAATTTTATGAGCATTTGATTTTTGATCCAACCCCCGTAGTTCCTTCACGAATTCTCAATCATTTGCAATAAACTAAATGCTTGTAAGTTTGTTCAACTGACAATAAACCTACAAAATAATGATACCTGCTTCATTTTTGTTGTGTAGGTATACATTTCAGATTTGCGAGTAGGTATACATGACCGCTGATATAAAAAAACATAATAATAATGATAATTTGAACATTTGCAATGAGATGTTGAGAAGCTGACAAGTTTTAGCATCAGAATAAATCCTATTGATTACCACATGATCCCATGTCAAAATCAATGACTATAGAAAAAACAAAGAACGAGTATTATAAAAATCACAGCATGAAACTTTCTTCTCACAAGTCAGTATACTCAACACAAGTCATCATCATTTGTTGTCCATCACATTATCAAAAATGTTTACCAGTCATGGTCAATTCAGTTTTAACGATACAAGTATATACATATGTACTACAGAATTTATGGCATGTTTGCCCAAGTTTTTACAAATATTTAGGTTACATTTCAGTTCCTGTGACGTGTGGACAAATCATTCCGGATGTTGATACAAGTTTAATTCTAAGATCATGTTTGTTTTGTGGTGTTTTTCAGGAGGCAGATTTCCTTTTCACACCCTGGGCCCTGTATGAATGCAACAGCTTCCCGAGAAAATTGTCCGGTATCCTGTAAATATGCCCCAAAGGATGGTCCAATTTGCGGCTCAGATTTAAACGTAAACAAAACATTTTTGGGAGTTAAATAAATTATGTAACTTGCTTTCACAATTATCATTTATTAGAAATTAAAAAATTGCATACTGTCATTGTCTTTGGATTGATAGGTATACAAGTCTACTTGCGACATGAAATTTCAAACTTGCGGGTAAGTACTAAATTTATCAGTGGTAGATTCAAGCACAAACACATGAAAAACAGAAGGACAAGATAAAGTTGGTCGGAGTGTTTGCACATTGCACATGTGTAACGCTTGGAGTAAATGGCGGAGAAATGTGAGTGGCAATTTAATTGAAGAACTAGAGGTTAAGTACGCATTTATCGTTAGTGTACTTCAAGCTGAATTTTTGGTTGAAAGGGAATCATCATCACCATCGTCTTCTTCTGCATCATCTAGATTGTGAAAATGATCATTATCATTATCATGCTTCCCTGTCCATATCTTGCAGTACAATATGTTGAAAAATGATGTGATGATTTTCTAACCTTTTTTCCCCTGAGTATTTTTTCCAACTCACAACTCACGAAATGTCCCAACGAAAGAATATTAAACCTAGGCATGCGAACGTCCAAAAACTCTCTGTCTGCCCAAAAAGCGCCCAACAATTTACATGTATATGTATACCTATATACGCAGAGAGAGAAAGAGAAACGTGTATCTATATGAGTTTGCATTGTTAAATGCCATTCTATGAATGTGAAGAACATCAATTGTACCGCAATAATAATGGCATTAGTGTTGGCTTTCGCGTTCATGTCGGCGTTACGGACTGCTTCCAACTCCAACGGCATGGTAGCTTTAATCTATAATGCATTACCCAATCTCCCCCCACCTCCTTATCACTCGTTCATATCATGCATCTACATCTCCATTATATATATCTATCTATGGAAACATCTACATCTTTCTAACCCCAAATTCAAAAAAGAGTTCGAGGAATTTCCTTCACTCCTCATCCTCATCCTGAGATTCATCATCATACAGGGTAGCTATAATCGGCATGTCATATAGATAGCAGATAACAATTTCTATAATTCCTTACCACAATGAAAAAATCATCATGTGTTTACGTGTACACTGTACATGCAAGCAAGCAACTCTTACATGTACTGCTGAGTGGAGTTGCTTTACTTTAATTTACTCTATTTTGTAGCTCACATGAAATGAACATTATAAAAACACTGAAACGAGAGAAATTCGTTGAGTGTAGGTTGAATTGAATTGAAGGTATATAAAATCATTTCATTGCTGTAGAGTCTGTGACGATTACGTAGTGCAAGTGCAGGGATATGATGATGATAATAATAACAATAATAATGTGTGTAAACCAAGATGTGCACACTTGATTTGCTGTTTTCTGTACCCAGAACACAACATCATCACATACTATCACACATGTCTGTATCTCCGTAAACATTATTTATAAATGCGCTACATGTATCAGTAGCAGCTTGATTTAAAAAATATATAAATTCTAGCACATGAAAAACTGATGGAAATTTTCCTCGTATGTGTGTCTACTCAAATGGCGATTATTTTTTTCTCTGGTTGCCCTATGGAGTCGTCTGAAATATACATATTATATGTCGTGGTGGTTTTTACTAAAATGTGTTTGTGTCTGTATTTACACGGCAGTGTATGTTTTTATATTTGTAAGTATGTTTGTGGGTTTAGTAATTGGGAGAGTGAATTTACACTTTAATGTGCTCCACACTAAAGTGGCTACCTAGTTATATGAATATGTTTTGTGTGTGCAATCTTGTGATGCGATATGATGTGTTTTGCAGGCAAGGTGTTGTGCGGACGTCTCTCAAGCGTTGTCAAACAACGAAGCATTGTGGAGACTCTTGTTGGAGGATTAGCAAGCCGACTTGTGGAAGCGATCGAAAACTGTATCGGAATGGATGCCAAATGCGGCAGGCAAACTGTGGGTAAGATATGCTGATTGTTGCTGACAACTTTCTTCAATTCCCCCCCCCCCCCACCCCTTATTAGTGTGAAATAGTAACCGCGGATTTAAATTAAATTTACCGTATGTGTATGAACTGCGGGTAAGCTATTTACCATCTAAATGAAGATTTTCACGGAATTATATCCCGTATAGTTAATTCACGAGCACTTGTGAGAACTCTTTTTAAATATATATACATGTATAAAATACAGAAATCACAGGTGATTGTAAATGTTCTATAAATGACGCTGAGTCATGAATCTCATGAAGATACAACACAACTATACATATAGGAAAGTAGCTACAACAAACAGAAATAATCATTTAATTGGACAAATGGCCTTTGGATTTTGACACATATTAAAAACGTTTAGTGTTTCCCATTATTATGCATGTATGTATCGTATTATTGTTCTTGTCAAATGAGTCAAGAGAGTTTCTGGGGATTTCCTTTCCTTCATATAGAGAAGTCATCTTTGCCTACTTCTTTCCTAATTTTTTCAATTCAGAACTATTTCGTCATGGCTCATCATAAATGTTATCGTATAGGGCTGGTGTGAAATAGTTAGTGAATCAAAGGAGTCCAAAGAATCAGAAAAGCATTTACCTCTTCGGATTGGTAACAATTTAATAGACACATATATACATAGACCTTGAATTAAACGTCTCCAATCTTTTTTCCAGTCACTTTATTCTCAAGAGTTGTAATTAGTGATTACAAACTCTGAAGAATAAAAGATGATAATTATTATAATTATACTTGGAATTCGTGCTAAGATGTTTTTTCTTCTTCCTCTTGTAAACCTTTCATTTTTTCTAGATTTTAAACTCGAAACTCTGATAAGAATTTAAGGTCTAGTCTCAGTCCAATAACGATAGAATCTTATATGTATGAAATAATAATGATAACAATTGCAGCTTTATAAGTCACCGTGTTAATTTTGAGAGGAAACGTCAATAATTACTCGTCCATATAATTAGTGATTAGTCAAGTTTTTAAGTATGAAATGAGGGAATTTTCACGTCGTATTTATTTACTAATTCCCCTGTGCACGTACGCTCATTCATTCATCTCACCTACTGATGACTTTATTCGATTCACTGTTTCACTCACAGTGTAATATTGTTAAATTGAATAATTCTATTGTTGTTGTACAATTGTAATTATTGTAAAGTATGTTCGTAGTTTTAAAAAGTATTTGTGTATTTACCGTGTAAGTATGTGGAATAAAGCGTAAAAAAATCATTTACATTTTGTAATTTCAATAGGAAACACGTGTTCGAAGTCCCTATTTCCCACTGTGTGAGCAACAAACGAGCTGAATTAGGCTGCCCCAAATCCTCAACGTGTGAAAATGAACCGAATGATCCTGTTTGTGGCTCTGATGGCGGCTCTAATTTCCACGTGTATAACAACGAATGTGAGCTTCGACTTATGAACTGCGGGTAAATTGCATTGCATATCGTACATATACATTTTGCCCGTTTCATTCTTGACATTTGACTTGTGATCTTTACCTTGTTTTTTCAAAATTACAATATTGTTTTCAGGCCTTCAAAATTCAAAGTTGAGAAGGTTGCATTTGAGAAATGTCAAGGAAAAGTTGAACGTTGTAAGATAATCAAGTGTGGTTCAAGCTCGGACCCAATTTGCGGAAACGATGGGCGAACCTACTCAAACTTGTGCAATTTGCAACTCGCAACATGCAGGTAATTATTTTTGACTAAATGATTTTGAATTATATAAAGTGTACATATGATTATAGGTCGTATTCTAGTCAATCTCAATACAGAACATGGTCAATTATGAGGGGATTTAATTTTTTTTTTTTTAACAAGAAATAACAATATTCAAATTGCTCACTGGGGTCCATGTACGAATTTGACGGAGAGCGAACGTTGCAGTCAGTATGAATGTTCTGATGATATTAAAAGCGATATTCCAGTTTGTGCTTCGGATGGGAATACATATCGGTAAGGAAATGTCAGGAGTTTGAGATTAAAGCATATATACATACTCTCTAAACTCAAACGTGAATCTTTGAGCAATCAAATGATCTGCGTGTATGAAATTATATTTACGACAAGAGTCGTAAAACGTAAGCAGTTTCCTTTAATGGGAATGGTATCTGGATTCAAATGAAAAGATTGATTGAAATTGAATTTATGTAGATCTGAATGTGAGATGAGACGAGAAACGTGTGGACAACGAGTCGTCTCTGTTTCCCTTGATCGATGTCAGACTACCAAATATTGTAATGCCATTTGCGAAAGTCGTAGGGACTTTGTCTGTGGATCAGATGGAAAATTTTATCGCAACGAATGTGAAATGAGGAATTTAAACTGTGGGTACGTTTCATACACGGGTTTTTATTATGTTTATCTGTCTACTGGGAGTGTAAATGACCTTGTTATCACGTTGATTATTATTTTTTTTGTAAATAAATTGCAGTAAACACATGTACGTCGTGCCTTTGAAAAGATGTTTGGCAGGATTTCAATTCCGTGGATGCGGACGCATGTGCTCCAGTGAATATGACCCGATTTGTGGAACGGTATTTTTTGTTAAAAATTACGATTGAATTCTAATAAGGATACTTCTTAAAAGGCAGTATATTTACTGCCTATATTTACAAACACTCATACATGAAGCTGTCTTTAATTATCTTTGCAGGATAACAAAACATACTCTAATGACTGCTTAATAGAAATTGAAAACTGTAGATCAAGATCTCTGGTGAGTTTTGAAACACAGTTTTTGATTATTTCAAAATTTGAGTTTTTCATTTTGCCAAAGTATTTTGATTTGAATTTTATATCTAAGCTTTTTTAATATATTTAGGTCAGTAAAAAGCATCATGGAAAATGTGGCCAGCCCGTACCAGAAGCTAAAAATTATTTGTACAGATAGGAATTTGCTTAAAGGCTTGAACTGAAAATATTTTATACTGTGTATTACTCTCAATTTTGTTTTGAAAAATATTAATTATTTTAACCATTATTTATTTATTACTTATGAATATTTAATATTTATAGAACGCGAACGTATCACTTGTTTGTTTTAATTGAAATAATCTCTCAAGACTCGAGTCAAGCTCTGTCAAAAAAAGTTTTTAAAAAATTTGTAAAAGTTATAGCACTGGTGCTTCTACTAAGGCTTTTTGATAATTTGCGCTTGAAAAAAAAATGAAAAGGAACGACTGAATATAAATATTGCAATTGAGTATACTGTCGTTGTCTTTTGATAGACACACAAATACACACAAGCACAAATTGTTTCAAAATAAATGTACCGAGTAGATTATAGAACAAAAAAAAACAGAAGAGGAAGAAAAAGAAATGGAATTACTTGTATGCAAAAACTGTTGTATTTATTTTTTCATATAAATGATAAAAATCCTCGTTTTATTGTCCGTTACAAGCTGAAAAGGTGGGTTAAATGTTTATTGTGCCAGGATGACTGTGTTGTTTTTTATTCTGAGGAAACGAATTGTATCAATTGTAAATTGTTGTTGAAAAGTGTTTATCTATATGTATACATGCGATATAATGAATGTCAAGTGAAACCGTTTCGATTCAACCAAAAGCATCAGTCGAGAGCCGTGATGTTTTTTTTCAGTGTCTCTCTCCCTTTTGACTATTCATACTAAAATCCAAACTCCCTTGGCTTTTGTTTACAGGTACAACCTACAACTCAGCTAACAAAATGTGGACAAATTTTCTTTGTTTCATCTAGCGTTTAGCGTACCGTCTTTATTTATTTTTTCATACTACACATATTTATAGACTCGAATTAGTTTAGATGCTTTCCTGTATTTAGATAAGAATATGGATTTTCAATTTAACATTGTTATGTATTATATATTTAAAATGCTCTCCGAATTTGTTATACGTGTTATTATTGAAGAGTTCTCATTCTTGGCCTACTTTAGTGGCTCCGTTAAAAGTTTTATCATTTTGCTGTTGTTTTACCAGTTATTTATTGTTCACAAGTTACATTAAATAGACGAAATATGTAGTTAATTCTGTTTTATATGTTTGATTTCGAAGTTTTGAATTTTATTTGACAGTTTTTGTGGTGGCCTTAATATGATTTACTGTATGACTAACATTAAAATATGTATACATTTACTTATATAGTTCCATCTCCATCTTTTCTTTCCGTTTTGCATTTAGTCTGGAATGCTGGTTCCAGCACAAGTTAAATTTGCATTGTATTTTCTCAAATCCGACCTCTGCCAAAAAAAATTTAATTTTTAAAAACTATAAACAAAGTAAGAAAGCAAGCAAGCGTAAATATATATGGACATGTGTAAATAGGAAAAACATTGGCATTCGTTACTTTTATCCAAGTTTGTCGGGGTGTTTCATCTTTGAGTACATCTTTCACACTTTCAACTGCTCGAAATACACGTAAGAAATTTTTCCCAGCAATTTTTTCCAATTCCCCGTCAGTCCACCGTCCTGTCTCTAATAGTGCAGTAAACAAATTCGGAAATGTCGATACGTCTTCAAGGCCCTCGATTTTCCTATGAGTATATACAGTTAAATAAATCATTCAGACACTGCCCATCAATTCTTTGAAGTATATTTGGATTTATAAACAACTGATGATTGTTTACCCGCTGAAGCTTTCAAAATTCGAGCCAAGTCCAATGTTGTCGACAGTGGCCTTTTCTCGAATGTATTCCAAATGTTCTTTAATTGGATTTAGAACAAATTACATATTTAAATATGTGATGCCAATAATTCAATCATTGTACTGCTGTCATTTTTTATGCAGTGATTGTAATTTGTTATATTAAAAGAGAGTTAGATGTTAACTTATGACGTCTTGTATTGTTGCTGGGCTCATGTGGCTGTCACATTTGATGTAACCTGGATAAAAATGAACCATCACAATCGCTTCCTGAATTCAACAAAATATACAAGTTCAATTTCCTACATATATAGAAAAACTTTCAAATTCTCGAAAATCCGGCTTGCCGTGATAATAACAGAAAAAACTCCACCTTTTGTCTCTGAAATCACAACGGTATCAAATCAACATTTTCTCACAATTATGAACTATATAGAATGTAGTGTATATATAGACAGAGAAAATGCTCACAATCAATTTAAACACATCATCTGGGATATTTGGATCCATCTCACAAATTGATTTGGCAGCTGAGCGAGAAAAAATAACTGGAGCTTTGGACTCGAATAAAACTTCTTTCATTGCCGCCGTCGACGTATGACTGATGTCAACAATAATGCCAAGACGATTCATCTCCCAAATCACATCCTTTCTCCCCCCGACAAAGAGAAGAATAGTTTTTTATTTTTTGACACATTCTAAACATGAAGTTTAGTTGTGAGGATTCGACTTACCTTACCAAAATCCGACAGGCCATAGAATGAATATTGCTTCGACTTATTTTCCATCTGAAAGGACTCGGCCCTGGATATTTCAAAGTACACTATCAAATATAAATAATTACTAACTGCTGAATTTATCTAGTATGTATTTTAAAAGATATACCATGGATTACTGCAGTAGGAAGTTATAGCCAAACTTCTTACGCCCAGATCGTAATAAGTTCTCAGTACGGCCAAACTATATTGAATCGAATGACCACCATCGACGGAAATCAAACTTGCAATTTTCCCATTACTCACAGCTTCCAATAATCCATCCGCACTGAGCACCAGCTCCAAATCCGAATACTGATGAATTAAACGTTTGATAACATCAATTTGCTCTAGAGTAATTACAACAGCGTCTCGGTGTTGAGACAGACCTTTAAAAAAAATCATTTCACATTTCATTTACTAATCATTTTACGTAGTGTCTACTTGTCTACATCATTAATGGGCGAATTGAATTTATTTACATTCAGCAGACGCAGCAAAAATTTGAGCACCCACTTTTCCGGCACGTAGACGTGGAATGTCCGTCGAAGCTATTACAAAACGATTTAAATTATTAATGTACAAGTCAAATAAATCCAATCACAGGACAAAAAGTCAGTGTATGAATATTAAATTGCAAATAATACTTAACTAAATTCGGTCTTTACTTAAATTCCAAATCGGGACCTGAGATAAATTTCTGGAGAAGTTAAATTTGTTCAAGTCGTTCTGTGAAGAAAAAAGAACGAATTTCAGAGTCTTTTAAAATCATACAATTTTTCCTTTTATAAATTTCTTTGGTTTGTCTACCTTTGCTATTTGCCTTATGTTGTAAGCAAATCCATTGTACCTGTCAAAAAATAACAAAATATATTGTTCTTTTAGACCCAAATATCCAATGACTTCCATGATTTTGAAGATTACCAAAATTTATGGGGACAGGGGAATAAAAAATTACCCATCAATGAGGGGTGCCATGGATAAGAGTTTTTCTGCTTTTTGGTATGGTTCTAGAGAATCTCTGAGGGAAATGTACGCTGCCAAAGCCAGTGTGACAAGTACAAGGAGAATCTTGGATCGACAACAAGAATAATCATTACTAATTACTTTCTGTCATTCCATTACAATACAATTGACTGTCTTCTTAGATGTCGATACATTTGTTTAGATAGGTAAGTTTGAGAGAGGACTTACGCAAAAGCACGCGATGATAATTCTTATTACTCTATTTCCTGCAATATACCAATTACGAATTATAAATCCAATGAGCTAATAATCAGTGATATGCCGAGAGATTGATATTTTAATTTAATTTGGATCTTACGTTTGAATGAGCAATCCATACTGATACTATTTTTCAAGTATTTAACCAACTTTTCCAACAGTTTTGAGAACCACATGAAGGTAAATACTTTTTAAATATTATTTATACAGACATGATTGCACAAATTGTATTTGGTTGCTTCAAAATGTGTTGAATTTCCGGAATCCTTCGGAACATTATTGAAAATTTCTATGCCACAGTTTGTAGCTTAATCCTTTGGAATCCGGCACTAAAGACACTAAAACACTAAATTTGTTTTATGATGAGGATCCCGTTGGAGAAAAAAACGTCTGAGGAAACCTTGAGCAAATTGATTGCAATGTACGAAACTATTTACTATTTATGTACCACACGTATACTGACAGCAGATGAGAGAACAATTTGGAAGATGAGGAGCAGTAGGAAAACTGTTCAACTTGCATTGACTCAATTACAATTTTATGAATTTAACCTTCACGTCCTTAATCCTTAATCCTTCTCCTCGCCATCCACAACATTTCTCCGCACATTTTATTAATCTCTATCCACAGTTTCCTTATTCATCTACATAAATATCTACAAGGAGAACAACGCAAATTAAATGTTAAATTCATTTTGAGGCATAACACTTTTAAGCATCATTCCTTCCATTGGACAATCATCTTTACAATCGCTGCATTTATTTCCTATAGGGCCTAGGAAAACGTTTTACTAGAGCTATTCGTAATTAAATAAATATAGTCGTAATTGTAAACATTTGTTCAAACATATATATATACTTTATTACTTTTTGAAACAGCACATCACAAATTAATTAACTTTCGTTAATGACATTCAATCTGTTTAATTTTTTAAACACTCCGATGTCTACACAAACACAACTAAAACCTGAATGATTTGGTAACTTAAAGTGGTCATGAAAATACGCAGATATTGTTGATTCTATAGCACGTAAATTTTCTTAAGTACTCCAAGAAATCACTGTTGAATCCTGAAATTGCAGGGAGAGACATTGTGGAAAATAAGTACGAAGTACACTGCAGGCTTAAAAATATGGTGGTACGTGAATAGAATAGCAACAACAATAACATTTGGATATCCAACTAAAACTATAAGTACAACTAAAATGATAATTAAATAGGAACTAACAAGTTGCATATAATACTTCAGTCATATAGCATTGTCATGTGGTTAGATGAAGAATCAATAATTAAATATATATTTACATATAGGTATGCAAAATAAAATAAAATGACACATTGAAAAATAAAATCTCTATGTACATTCGATACATTTCTCATTCGCACAGTCATCAATAATTAAAACTATTTGCAATTCAATTTATAATTCCCCTTCTTCGGCCGTGTATCGTCTCACTCTCCTCTCTTCTTTTGGCAAACTCTCGAATTTAGCTGTGATACAATCATCAAATTTGTCATTGTGTGTCAACAATTCTTCATTTTTCATTGTTTCTTGAAGAGGTTCTGTGTCTTTCAAGTCATCTCGTACCTGAAATTCATAATTCATATATAGAATATATTCAATCAATTACTAATCTGTGATTTATATTTGATAGCTGACGTATGTACATATGTTTAAGAGAAAAGAAAGAAAGTTAAACTCCACATAAGCTTTCACTCTGTACCTTTTCAACAGCTCGGAAAACACGGATCAAATTTTGTCCAGCTAATTTTTTAAGATCCTCCTCAGACCATCTACCAGTTTCCATCAGGGCCTCAAATAAAGCTGGGTACTTGGATGTGTCTTCAAGTCCCTCTGGAGTCTCATCCACTCCGTCATAATCCCCACCAATCCCCACATGATCCGGCCCAGTTATATTTCTAATGTAATCGATATGGTCTGGAAAAAAATTGACAGTGAATCGTAAGCATTTTTGTCGAGCCCAAACTGATTTTATATATAACATTTCCGTATGTATATTTTATACATGGAAATTGTACTTACTGAGGACATCCCACAAAGTTGCATTTTTCTCCGAGTTGCATTGAATGAATCGACTGTAAAAGTTGACCATCACTATCGAATTCGTTTCTTTCTGCAATACGAAAATTCATTCATTTTTCTTTATTTCAGTTTTATGCTAGTTTATTGAGAATTAGCGGAATTCTTTGAAATTATAAACAGTTCTTACAACTTTGAGAAGAACGTCATCCTGAACGTTTCGATGATGATTACAGAGTGTCCACGCGGAGGAGTGTGAGAAAATAACTGGAGCTTTGGAGCGGTCGATTGCTTTTATCATGGTTTCCTATACGAAATGCATACACACAAGTAATTATTACAATCTTCATCTTCGTCTAACATTAAAGATATATATATAGGATATTTAACTCTCATAAAGGAATCCATATATATACAGATAGATTTAGAAAAACAAACCTTGGACACGTGCGAAAGATCCACCATCATTCCCAATCTGGAATATGTCATCATAAGATAAAAAAGACAATTAAAACAATAAATTCCGTCCATCTTTTTTTGTAAAAGTATATAAATACCTAAATAAATAGCTCGTGGATGACTTGAAGGAAACTCAAATTATGGAGTAGATAGAGAGAGTCCATTCAACCTTTTAACCACGTCTGAATGAACAAAAAAAAATACTCACCGATTCATCTCATCCACGACTTTCTAATAATTGAACATCAAACAAAATCTCAATTAATTCACAAAGAAATAATTTGTTGCCATTCATAATTCATATTCATACAGAGTCCGACAAACTGTCAGTCAAATGTCAAATTGAAATGGAACAAGAAAGACATTTGAAATCTTAATTTAATAACTTCATTTAATTCAAACATTTAAAATCTCTGTCTGTCTCTCTCTTCTCTTCTTTTCAATAAGCCAAAATGTACAGCCTGTCTCTCTCCTTTCTGTACATACATATATATAGCACATGGAAATGTGTGCACATTCAAAATGTTATTTATTTACCAATCCAAAATCGGAAAGTCCATGATTATCTGGTTTCAGTGTGCCACTGTCGACTGGTGAAGCATCCGCAAATGGAGTATTACAGCTAATATACAAAAATGCATGAACTAATTAAATTTAACACGGAATCACATAAATAGTTGTAATATATGTTAAAAAAACGTAGGAATGTTCACATTGTAAAAGAGTATCTATTACAATCTAGCTGTGTATTCGTACCTGTGTGTCATCGTCATGTACCGAGCGCCCATTGCATACAAAGTTCGGAGGATTGCAAAGGAAAATTGCATTGAATGTCCCCCTTTAAAGTTTAAAGTTCATACAGACAAAGAATGTGAATGGATTAAATTATAGATGACATGGAATTGCAATGAATCATAATCCAATCATGTATCAAACTCCACATCACAGTTCAGTTCTTCAAGTTTTGCTGTCTCTCTCGGATAATCGGCAGAAGCCGGAAGCTCAATGTAAAAAATGTAAATATGTACTTATATATAGTTAAAAAAAATAGTGTAGGGAAAAGTCCTCTGAATAAAATACCTTCAACCGCTACCAAACTCGCAATCTTCTTGTTTTTAATGGCATCTTCAATGTCTACACATGGGAAATTAATTACAATCATAAATTAGACTAAGGAATCCAAATCCAATCTGAAAGAGTCGTTAATTTGAAACCCTATTTTGTTTTGATTCTCATCCGTCGTTCAATTGAGATTGGCTACCAGCCATTTTAGCATTTGGCAAACATTTTTTTTAGATATTTTTTTTTGATCCCACAATAATAAACCTCATCGTCAGTAGTTATAGTCAGTGGCATATCCCAAAAAGTTTTGCAAGTCTAAAAATCCTAAATTCATTCACATGGATCGATTTCCAGTTTCTCAATACGCACTTTCAACTTTCAGACATAACTTCTCAATTTCCAATCGTGCTCAAATGACGAATATCTTTGCCAGTGGAAACACAAAACAAACCTTGTTTTTTTGTCTGCCTTAGATAAATCCTCAAAACATTTTTTTTTTCTCTTTTTCTTTTACACTTTCCATTTCAGTTCATTCAACATGAAAACAGAGGACGAGATCTTTGATATTTTGATTCATAAGTCAATGTAATTCAAAACAGAAAGAGAAAAAAGGAACGCGCAAATTGAAATTATAAATTGCTTTAACGGATTGGTAGAAGAATGCGGGTCGTTTTCTTTTGAGAGGAATGAGGAAATCATTCCGAATAGTTATTGAAAAAATAATATATTCAAAGTATAAATGTGTCTACAAAAGTTTTGTCTGGATGTTATATAATCTTATAGCGTATTACCGTCAGCACTTGTTGCAAATTGTAAATCATCGGGGTATTTTGCGGCAAGTCGTTGAATCACATCAATCTGCTCAATTGTCTGCTCCACCGAGTCTTTGTACTGAGAGCTGCATGATGTGTACGCCACCCAAAACTGAAATAGACACAGATTAAAAATATTTATTAGTACCATATAAATCACAAGTCATATAACTACAGTACATGAAATCCTTTTGAAATTACTCATCCTCATATTTTATGCTCTTTATTCTATTCAAGTAAACAAAAAAACAAACGTCTAGACTCTTTCATCACGTCTTTTTTCCACATTAAAATCCATATTTTTTGCATGTAGGCAAATATCAGTGGGCAAACATAAAAAAAACTGTAAAGATATACACATTGACGAGACATTTTGCAGTCATTACATGAGAACTGAGAACCAGCAGCTTTGATTTGTATTTGTCATTTGGCAGACAGTTTATTGGAATTAGATTTTTCTGAAGGGTCAGTTTGGGATCGCAAATATGGTCAAATCATTTGAGACGAGTTCATGTTCATACACTCAATTTCCTAGAAATCCTCTGAGTAGCGTGAGAAGCTCAATGTTTTTACCACACACAAAATGAAAACATGAGAAAGTCGTCAATGTGGATATGGACGTTGACGGTGCTTGTCCGTCCGACCTACCTCATTCCATTTCTTGGGTCAGTTTACGAAAGCTATTTAAATGTTGAATGTAAAGACTTTATGTACCATCAAAAATCCTTGAATGACTGTAATCTGGATGATGACCGTAAGACGTTTTTCACATTATTTAAATAAAAACGAATGGATGCGAGTATTTGTGTGTGTGTGTGCGGAATCCACACACATTGTGGATGTTTTAGAATTGTGTAGACTCACGAAAATGGAAGTGATGGATGGATTGATGGGTTGGGTTGGGTTGAGGGGGGAGTAAAATCAAATGGAATCAGTCGGGAGTTGGAATCAAACTTTAATAATCGTTAATGCGAGTAATTTGTCTATATAGGGAGTCCATGAATGACTCATTAACTCTTTCGCCTCTCATGCCATTTGAAAATGTTTTACACTGGAAAACGTGGGAGGGATTTCCTCGTATTTGAGCTTACACTTACGCTTTTGTGTGCTACGTGTAGTGAGTCAAGTGGTGAGGAGTCAAGTAAAAGTCGGCCACAGGTAAGTGTACATTTTGACAGTAAATCAGGACAGATAATAAGGAAGAGGAGGCAGGTTCAAAAAACTTCTTGTCCATTCCTTTATACTTTTCTACGCCACTTTTCCTGCTCTCTTTAAATCGTGTAAGTACATTTTAAATGTTCATGTTTCACACGGCAAATAAGTACAATGTTATACATACAAACATGACAAAAAAAGCGTCAAAAAACTCCCCCGTTTAGTCTTTGACCTCTGAGCAAAACTGAGCACCCAACTCGAGAACTAAAACCATATACCATTTATTTTAAACATGGCCAATTGGAAACTGTTACAAACTGTTCTCACCAAATCTCTCATTTAGTATCGTCAAAATGTACAATATGTAGTATCAAATTAACTCCTTTTCTGTCATTTTCACCTTTCTGTAAAATTTATTTAATGAGATGAACTTTTGTATGAACGATTTACAATGTATGCATGTTCTTGTCCTCCCATTTTTTTTCTCATCTTTTCATCTGTACTGTCAATTAAATTTAATGTTTATTCATTGGCTGTTCATAAAATATTTCATTATTTATTTAGGTTTCCTCGCCATTTGCCATTTGCCATTTTCTATACCCAAATTCATCCTTTTGATTGGGAAAACTAAGTGAGTAAGAGTTAAAAAAAAAGAGTCTGAACTAAAAGCTATCGGCTCTCCTATCAAATACACACAAGCCCTCACACTTACCATTTAATTTAACACGACGAAGACCCATATAAAGGTAAAGTGTCATATAGAACGATTGCAAATACTCGATTTGCACTTGTTTATCAGTCACCTCCTGCTTGTTCACATGTGAGCGACTCAACACTTTGTTTACAAAATGATTCAGTAATTCAGTACCTATATGCTACATACTACAGTTAGAGTTGGGAGCAACGGACAAAACTAATGGCAAAATTGCACCAAGGATATATTCGATGACAAAACCACTTGACAACTATATACAGCAAAAATCCTCCACTCACTCGACTATCCACTTATTGTTAGTATACTCGTAGATGGAATGAGAAATACTGTATCTTTGTAGATTCAGTATTTCTCATTCATGTGACAACATATTTTTCAACATTAAACATCAAAATATCTGTATGAAATGGGAATTACTTGAGCTCCAACTCGTCCTTGTCTTAATCTGAAAACAAAAGGGTAAAAAGAAAAAACTTGATTACAAAATGTTCGGGCAAATGAAACAGGAAACAGGAGACAAACGACAAGATGATTTTGATTTTGTATTTGTATTGAAAAATGATTAAACCTGGGGAGATCGGTGTGAGATGAATTATTATTTCCCCAAACTGGATCCTTTGTCAAGTCTGCCGAGAAATTGACTCGATTCAAATCGTTATAGACGATACTTCTCAAATTCCAAGGGAAGTCATTGTGCCTACAAGAAAAAAAGAGTAACAGAGTTAAGACACGTTTTTTTCTCGTTTAATTTCATTTTGAATCCTATCCGACAACGACAACACCCGATTAAATTACAATTTCAGTCTTCAATGATGAGTTTGTCTGCGTACTCTTCCTTTCCGTACTATTTCATCTCTAATCTTGGAGGAAGACTGGCCAATAAACGAATGAAAGAGAGCAAGAGATAGAGAGTTCACAGACCATTCAAAACATTTTCATTTGATCCGTAGTCAATTTTTAAAGTGACTAATAAAAGAACCGCGTGAAAGAGTAAAAGAGAGAGAGAAAAAAAAGAGAACGGCATGTGATGACATTTCTCTCATTTTTCCACTTCCATTCTTTTGCCTCGCCAAAAATTCCGACACGTCACCCTAGTTAAATGGAGAGAACGCACTCAGCAGCTCATCTATCTCATCTATCCATTCCTTCGACACAATCTTCCAGACCAACCAATTTATTAGTCTGCGAATGTTATTAATCTCTCCTCTGATTTTATCATTGAAATCCCACTTTCTGCTACACACATTCAATTATTACTGTCACTCGGGAAAATGAACAGTCTCTCGCTATAATGATTCTCATTTCCCTGGTAAAATATTCAGGACATTTAAATTAACACAACGTTTTTTTCCTTCCCCGTTCCGGGATTTTGAAAGTGAATTGATTGAATGAATGAATGAATATGTAAATTATACCCGTCGATGATTGGCGAGTCTTCTAAAATTCGCTGCACTCGTTCTTGTGCGGAAGGAAGGTCGTCATCCGAGCTGGATGTGGTCAACAGAACGGAAACGGTCACGATAATCCCTACAAGCATCACTGCCGAAGCACCGCCAATTAGTAATTGCTTCTCTGAAATCAAATAAGAAACATGTGAAATTTGTAATTTGCACGCACAACACACGAATAAAAATAAAAGGGATTAATATTTAAAAGTCCTCTATTTTTTCACTTTCAACATACATAATATACTAACTGAAATTTGCTCAATTTTAAAAAAGTGCTCACTAGTCATTTCCGCAGGGAAAAAAAAGAAGTGTGAACACAAACACAACAGGAATAGGGAAATATCAATAATAAAAAGACAAACTGTGTGACATTTTGTGTGTTGAGTTTGAATGTTGAACGTGAGCGTAATTCACTTAGAACGCCGAAGAAACAAACGAGCAGTCGAGCAAAACACCACATACAAAACTTGATTAGACGGAGGAAAGAAAAAGAAAGGGAATGTCCTCAATGGAATAAAAACGATGGACTGTCCACATTATCTTAAGCTGGACATTTATACCAAACTTGGACTCACGACAATCCGTAAAAATGCTTTCCAACCAGAATTTGTTGTTTGTTTCCCACATTGAAAGACAAAACACCCATGTCGACGCGTACACAGTACACACACGTTCACACATACAAATGCACATACAAACTCTGTATGATTTAATTGAAATTCCGGCTGTACACCTATTAAACAACCATAATCACGTTTTTGACACATTATTTTCCAAGTCCAAGACTCTCTCAATATCTATGTATTTATTTTACATGTGCATCACATAAAGAAAAAGATATGATATGGCTTCAGTTTCAGTACGAAAAGGTGTATATATGTATTATGTACATAGGTGCAAATGGGAAATAAAATACATATTTGCTTCCAGCTCGATTCGCCGAGTTGAATTTTTGAACTCATGCTGTCTCAAATCGTGTGTTGTTGTGTGTTTCATGCCGAGCCCTTTAAAACTTTAACTTTTAAGGTGCGGAAATTTGTGGAGCTGGCCCTCCACATCCCAAAAATTACTTCAACTTTTCTTATGATTACAATATTTATGCGGACAATCTCCCAACCATCTTTTGTTTTTTATTTACTACAGATATTACGAGTTATATATTCGATCTTTTGCCAGTCTCTGTTTCAAATATGTTTCAATGTCTCAGCACACAGCGATTAGGAAAAAATACACAAAATTTTGAGTGTTTTCCTTGACATTGACTAGGGTATGCTTATACATATATATTTATAACGTATAACGCCGAGGACAAAAGCAATGGGGGGAGGAATGAAAAGCTCTCTTCTAATTGAAGATTCTATATGAGGAGGCAGGAGTGTAATTATTATAATTAAAATGGACAGGAAATTAGCCCTCTTCCAACTTCTTGCTTGCTTTGCCATTTTTTTTTTCTCTCTCTCTCTCTCTCTCTTTTCCCCTTTCGTTTTAGTAGGAGCAAATGTATAGAAATAAAAATGATAACAATAATGATAACAAAGAAACCTTTACTCAAGTTTTTGACACTAATAGACAAGGCAGACGAGAATATTACATAGTCGACTCTGTTTGTAT